>VYZV01008925.1:2219-16549 GCA_013401275.1 Pandion haliaetus
TTACCCTCTCCACATATCCTGACTCTTCTTGACTGATGCAAGCAGATTTTAAATTTTGCTGGGAGTTAGATAACTCTCCTGGGATCTCCCAAATCAAGGGAAAGCAAATGTGCTCTCCACTTAGTTCACAGATTTGCTGAATGTATTTTGCTAAAGCTGAGGATTTTGCCAAATGAGTGAATCTTAACTGTAAGTGCCACTACCAACCTAACTTGGCTGTAATTTGTTCCTACTTTCAGAGCGATATTCATAGCACTGGCTCTCTACATTGGTGCAAGAACAATACGGACTGGCTAGATAGTTCAATATTTATTAAATTTTGCCATGCAAAAACTGTGGGGCTGTGGCAGGTATAAACTGCACTTACAGAAAGAGAAGCTGTTCCTCCGGGCTTTTAAAACTTACTCCAGAAATCAAAGCCAGTCGCTTCTTTTGCCATTAATGAATCTTAGCAACTACTTAAACTTGTGGTGAAGTAAATGCAATTTCCTACCTTGCTGTTGCACATTCTCTCCTGCATGTATAGCATTACTGATTTCTGAAACAGAATGAAAGATAGTTAGAAAACATCACATAGCCAAGCTTAATTTTGCTTCCCATCTTTCACCTGCCTCTGGCTGTGGATTGCTGAAACTGTAGCTTAAAATCAGTATCAGAAAGCTGTTGTTCAATTTTCATATTTAGATTTTATAAATGTTCTGAAATGATTAACAAATTTATTTAAGTTTCCCCGTGATCTCTGATTATTTTTCTAAGCTCCTTTCCCACAGGAACTGAAGATGAAAGTAAGAGATAAGGAACTCCTCAAAATGAATTCCACTTTCAAAAAAAGTTTCCGGTGAGTAAGTTCAAATGAAAATACAGTGTTACTGTTAAATCTTTGGCTTTAGTTAACACATATGCTTCTAGAGAATGAAATCAATGGGACAAGTACCAAGACCTTATAATTTTGTTATAGAATTTGTCTTCCAGTTGCATTGTCTTGTTTCTTACTACAGTTTATCAGTCACCAGACACAAGTAAATATAATAAAAATAAATAAAAATTAAAATAAAATTAATAAAATTATAAATAAATAAGTTTTATGAATAAAATAAAAAGTAATCTTGAAACTAGAAGAAGCACAATGTGTCTGAGGATGATTTTTTTTTCACCATATTTCTCTTTTCTTAGCCTCATTTTTTCCCATTACTCTTCCTAAATATTTTCAAATTTGATTCACGGATTTCCACATGGGAAGGCATTTGGGCTTGTATAAAGCCTCATTAAAGTCAATAGATGTCCCTGGGCATACTAGATTCTGTCTACATCAAGCTCCTTTTTGGATTAGTTTCTTGGAGCAAATATCAGTATTTTGAAATTTGTATGCCTAAAGCAAGTCATTTATATGAAAGTGGCACAATTTCCAGGACTGACAACGAAACACACCTAGGAAAGCTGACGTGAACAGCAAATGATTTTGAAAAAGTTTGGCATTATGTGTCTGCCTGATCACCAGTGAAAACAGAATTGAGTACTGCAGCTCATTCTGATGTCTGCACTGTAGAAGGGAGATCGACAGACTGAAGAGAAATCACAGAACAATCCCGAATATTAATTGAGGTACAAATGCAAGGAGATGAGATAATTAAGGAGGCAAGTCCATTTACTTCATCAAAAGAGAAGCCTGAGACATTATTTAATTAAAGTCTGGGAATACATCCAAGAACATACAATACTAAACTTTTTTAATAATAGAAAAATAGTACTTTAATAGAAAAAAAACTGCTTTAAAAGTCTGGATACTAAGTCCACACAAATTTATATTAAAAAAGAAGCCACACATATGTCATTAGGAGAGTGGTTAGTGAGTCAACCTTCCAAATAAATTACTGAGGTAAAGAACAGTCCTTCATTTCTTGACAACTTCATTTCAAGACTGATTGCCTTTGTTTAAAATATATTTTAGCCAAACAGAAATGTGGCAGTTTAACACAAGTGTAACTGGAGGAAACTGTGTGGTGTATGGTTCTATCATCAGATCAGATGGCCATTTCTACTTTTTAAAGTGTACAAATCTGTGACAAGCTCTCAGTAGAAAATCACAGGTCTTATAACCCCACTTTTGAAAATTTGCTCTTTAGGTAGAATAATGAGTGATAAGGTATAAATCTAGTGCACATTTCAGAAGAAAAAAGTGCAATGACATTTGGGATACTAAAAAATAAATACATTTTAGTGATAATTGAAGTATATAATTTGTGTTTAGGTACCTAAATAGAGCTCTTTTTGTTAATGATTTCTTTTTTCATTTGAAATATATTTTGAAGGAAAAAATCATGATGAAGTTTTGGTACATGAACTGAATGCCCTGAAAGGTTTTGTGGTGACAACAGTGGAGAGGAAGTTTGACATTTACTCCTCCATTGCATGTGTAGTCACATTAAACCTCCCTGTAAATCAGCTAGCCTCAGGGCTACTTGAAAGGGACCACCCCCATCAGAGAAAGCCTGCTTCAGTATAGGAGGCAAGGTCTGTGGAGAGAGGTAATACTTTTATTAGACCAGCTTAGGCTTGGAGTGAATTCAATCTTCCGTGGAGACTGCCAACAAGAGAGTCAATTAATGCCTGCTGTGATGATGGTTTCTGTGGAGTGGATGACGAACAGATCGCTACTGTGCACCTCTCAGGTCTCCTTCTCCTCCCGTCCTCCTTTTCCCACTGGTAAACTTCAGGGTGATTAAATTAATGGTCATGTGGCTTAAGTGCCTTCTGTGATGCACGATGGCACAAGGTTAAATCCCCTGTGGACTGCAGGCAATCAAATTCCCAAAATAATTCTCTGGATAGAAACAGCCATATTTTCAGCTTCTATTTGTTTAGAAACTATACAGCAGTTTCAGGATTTAATTGTAGATACAAACAACTTGACAGATGCTTATTATTCATGCCAGGCAGACACAGTAGGTTCTGTATTGCTAGTGAAATGGGTGCTAATATGAGCAGGAAGAAAAACAGACATTTTTAGGAGTTTGTCAGAGTTAATAGTCAGCCATTATAGTTCATATGAAATGAAACATTTTCTGATCAATCAATGTCAGCATTAAAAGTAGCTTGTTTGCTCTTACTTGCTACTGCATGGAGTATTTTCTTGTGTTTCTTTTAAAAGCTTTTATTTATTGAAGGCATTATTTTGATTTCATAAGCAACACAGAAATGAGAAAGTCCTAATTCTCAGGGGCTTGTTGAAGTCATTCTGCCTAAGAGTGTAAAAGCAGCTTAGCCAAACATTGCTGGTATAAGTTCACTGACATCAGCAGGGCTAACACCAAAAGCTAATCCTGCCTGATGAATGCGCACAGTGCATGTGAACTAGAAAACAGTATCTTAGCTGAAAAAATACTGGCTGTGAGGCCATGTTAGGTGGAATATGCTAACTGTTCCCTTGTTATCCTGCACCTAGGCACTACTGAGAAAGAAACTTCTCTATAAGCCCATGAAAGGAAAGTAACTATTTTGCCAGCTTGTAAAGGGCTTTTTTTCCCAGATTTATAGTACTGTACTGTGCATTCACAAACCATACAAGAAGAAGGACCAGTGAGTTTTCTGCTGTTCATGAGAACTAGGTTGTTTCTTGTGCTTGCGCCCTTCCAGCTGTGAGGAACTATTGCCTCTAGACATGGGCACTGCACACACCTGACAGCCACGGGCAGAGAGCAACCAGAGCCCCATCTGCTTCGTTTCACAAAGGCTTAGGAAAGTCAAGATGGCAGGTGCTGCTAAAAGGGGGTGTGAAATATGTGGGGCAATAGTTTGGTGGGTCTGCTGACTTAAGAGAAAACACTTTAGAAGATGCAGAATATTGAAGAGCAGTAAATTTCAGCCAGAAGTTTCCAGGCAAAGACATAGCTACCTTTTCCTATCTTTATCCTTGGCAAAAGAAAAGATATTAATTCAAGTCTCTTAGCTTCTTCTTTAGGATTTCCAATCCTCTTCGTTCATTGCCCTCCACCCCAGAGAATTTAAAAGAGGCTCATGACTTCTCCTGAACACTCAATTGACTGTTCCTGCATTACTGAGAAACCTGCAGCCAAAAGAGCTTGTGAATAAATGGGCTGAAATGAATGAGATACTTTTGCAACCCTTCCAGAGGTCCTGGGAGAAGATGATGGACCAGAGAGAAAGAGAAGGAAATATTTCATAAAATTAAGTACAGGATAGGCAGAACGTTACCAGAATGAAGTATGCTTTATTAAGCATAATATTGCACCATTTTGATTAGACCTGGTTCAGAAATGCAGAGCTACATATTTTCCACTGTGAGGGAGGCCAGTGGTGTAGTTTGCTCTGAAGATCGTACTCCACAAAAAAATGGTGAAATAATATGTTTTTCTGGAGGCTAGGATATTTTCTAACCCACTGATGCTGCTTTAGTACATTCAGGAATTCCCACTGGTCTTTTGTCATTGCTTCACTTCTCCCATGGGACACACTCTCTGACAGGTTGGTCCCCTCTCTATAAAAGTAATCCCTATGAATGCTACCTTCACACTTCTCTGAATTCTCTCCAGTAGGAGAAGAATAAACCCCACCTTTGCTGTTGTCTCAGGTCATATCATGTTAGGAGAAAAATATCAATACAGAATGCAATTCAGAATTTCATTTTTTCCAGACACTTCCATCCTCCTTGAAGATGGAAAAAGAAATAACATTAGTTGTGATCATAAAAAAAGCTCCATGTTTTGAAAAAGCAGGTGTCATAGAGCAGGCTTTTTTTCTTTAACAAAATAAGTCTAAATGCTTCTCTGAACTCAAAATTTAATTAAATTCTACACTATGATATTTTATTTTTTAATTGCTTCAGAATAAAGAATGTGCCCAGTATCAATGTCACAGAAGTCAGTAAAAGTCCCTTTCCTTTCCTTACGTCTCATGCCACACATCCACAGTTTTGAATATTGACATTTTGCAAAGCTCTATTCAAACCAGACACTGAGTTTCTTTGGCACGTTGAAAAAACTTTGTTTAACCTCCCGTGGGAAAAGCGCAATTTTCTTTCTCATAGCAGTAGATCTCGAGGTTGAGAAGAAGCACGATGTGGGTGGCTCACTGAGACACAGAGGTCTCCACTGTCCTCAGCAGCTTTGTGCCATCGGTAGCAGCCACCCATCAGGTATCAGCTCGGGTAGTAACAGGGCATTGCTATTCTGCTCTGAAGAGAAGAGCACAGAGGGGCTTGCAGAGCCTCCTGGAAGCAGTGACACAGCTGGGTGGGTAACAGCCACAGCTGGCTCTCAGATGTTACAGTGAAAATGAGCTCCAGCATCATCCTAAACTGCATCATACTGTACGTTTCATATACATAACTCACCCTTTATCTCTTCTTCAGTTCTGTAAAAATGATCTGTGGTATAAACATGACCTAGTAAGTCTATTGTTTAAGATAGTCCATCAGAGACAGCTTCTTTTTTAAAAAAATGAACAGCAAGTTTTGCTTACTTGCCTAGTGACTGCAATAATGGCAGCCTAAACAAGCAAAGAGGCGATGAAGGTAACCATAAATATCCACAGTCCTTTCTGAGTAACTCTTTTTGAAGCTCAAAACAAGCAGAGATGAAGGGAAATTCTACCACTTCTTCTGGTTTTGGAAATAAAGAATATTTTGCCCATCATGACTAGAGAAGTCCAGAATATAACTGACTACTTATTACATTCATTGATATGGACATACTGAAGAGCTAATTGAATATTGAAAATACTTTCTGCAAACAGCCAAAATAATTAAACCAGCAAGGATTTAAACAATTAAAAATTAGTGCCAATTCTCATAAAAGGACCAGCAGTAACTAAGCTCACTAGGAAGGATGGATTTTCAATTTCCTTCTACCATGGGTATTTTATAGATTACGTGCTCTACTGTTTTCATTAGAAATTTCTTCTCCCTGTATTTAAGCCCTTCCGCATTTGGATGCTGTTTGAGAGGACAGTTCCTTCTCCCTCAGTGGACCACTAGAAGACAGAAAAAATCCATTCTGATGAGGAATTAACTTGCTCCTTTGGGAAAAAATGGGCTCAGGAGATAAAAATAGCAAACAAATTAGTTATATGGCAGCTTCTGTCGAGAAGACTGGGGGAAATCACTTAGGACTCAGGCCGGTCAAGAGTAAAATACTCTGTGTGTCATTAAGCCTGAAAATACTGCAGGTATCCACAATAACATGGGCCAGATTTGGAAAGAGGATCTTTTTAAAGGGATAGAACCAGAATCCTTTAATTAAACAGTTCAGAAGAAGTCAGCAAGAAGATCATTAGTGCAATTTCTTAATTACGTGGTCCTGGTCCAGAAAATTGGGAACATATTGTCTCTCTGAGGATATTAAGGATTCAAGATAAAGAAATTGTTATAAAAATCACACAAAAATTCAGAGATACTGTAATTGTCCCAAGAAACATCATTCTAAAACCACATTCACAAATAAGTAAGCTAAAATAATTGCTTCCATTTATTCCTTATTTATAAGCTGCACTTGGTAGAAAAAAGCTTTTTAATAGATATATGACATAAAGCAGCATGATTATTTACAATTTTAGTTGAATTATGTTTTCTATATACATATAAGTATCTCTGTAGAGTTAAAAGTCCATTTAGAACAACTATTAGTAATTTTAAAATAAAGTTTGCACAATTTTAAGAACATCAATCAATTCTTCTTTAGAAATTCAATTCATATTAACTGCGTGTATTTTACGGACTAAAAGGAGCTATAGCTATAGATCCCAGATTCTGGATAGTTTGACTGAAAAAAATGGCTTTAAGATGTACCTAAATGAACAGCCAAAATCTGTCTACTGTGAAAAAAATGCAAAACAGGCTTTCATTTTTTAATTTTACTTTTCAGAGGCAAGTAGTGTTCAAAGGAATTCCCAGAATTTGCTGGTGGTGCAGTCCTGCTGGCCCTTTGGCCTGGCAAGAGGGCTCCGGGGAAAGGACCTAGCAAAAGTTTTCCATAGGCCAGCATGCCTCCTGCAAGCCCTCCAGCTGGATTAACGACCTTGGTCACAGCGTGCTGGTGGCTGAGGTCAGCTCTGCCCTTACAGGCATCACTGCCCAGCCAAAACAGACAGATGGTCATGTGGGGTCAGGTAGTGCAGATGAATTTCGCTGTCAATGCCAAACACAGTCAATGCAAAAAAAGAGATATATCTTTTCTAAAAGAGGAAGTGATTCAGGAAAAGTCAGTTATTTTCTCCTGAAAACTGCTAAACAGTACATTTCAGGCTCCTGGTTTTATTCTTCCATTTTGTGAAATTAGCAAAATATTATCCTATTTACTGGAAATCAGTTGCATGGTGGAAGCAATGCTTGACAGAGTCAGAATGTTTATCCAGACATATAATTGTGTATGAAAGCTCCTCCTCACAATTTGCCACCTTTTGAATTCCCAAACTTATACAAGAAAGAACATGTGCCTTAAGGCTTTCAATCTCAACATCTTTATAACTACTAATGTAATTTAAGATTAATTAATGATGAAGAGCCTGAGTGGCTAATCTTTCTTAGTTTGCAATGTCGGAGAGAAAAACCACCTCACACTGGCAGAAAGGTAACACAGAAAATCACGTAGATGAACAATAGCCATACTATAGCTAATATACCAAAACATGTTGTGTCAAAGTCCTGTGACAACTTAGAATTTATTAAATGAGTTATATTTCAGAAAGCAAATGCTTCATACTTTCTAGAAGGCCTAAAAATTCACTAGGTGTCTTTCAAAATCTTAGTAATTTTGTGTATTCCAGACTTGTGTGTAACAATTTGTAATATGCAGAGTATTTGCCTCTACAGACCTACAGTAATCTCCTGCAGCTTGTCTTCCAATAACATTAGAGAGAGAGAGATAATGTATTAACTACCTGCTCCTTCTCCTCTTTCCTCAGGTAAATACAATTTTTTCCACCAGTAAGTAAGCCTTCTCCAACAATTTTATAAACACACATGTATTTTTTCCTTTCATACACAAAGAAGAAAACAAAAAAATCATTACATAAGCAAAGTTTCTCTCCCACTTGCCTGGAGAGAGAATTTTGACAAAGTCTTAGTTATTGACAGCTCAGCATCTACAACAATACCAGCTTAGAAAGAGAATTGTAGAAAAAATGCTTGCTTTTTCTGTTAAGTCAGAATCGGCATTTCTGGCTGTAACTCATTTTTTCAGCAAGACATACTTCACAGGGCAGTTCCTTCTTGACATAAAGTGTCTTCCTCTCTTAAGAAGATACTCTGATTATTTTTTAACTTCTGGATCATTTTCACTTTTGCAAATGCTTTTTTAATGACAAACCATTGAAAGAGTAGATAAATATTATCACCCTTGTTTTACGAATAGAAAACTGTACACCACAATATTGCACAGCTAACCAAAGGTCTTGCACCACAACTGAGAACCCCCTGTTGTGGTTTCGGTTTCAGCCCAGCTGGTAACAAAGCACCACGAAGCTGCTCACTCACCCCCCACCCCCTCCCCTGGCCACGTTGGGATGAGGAGAAAATCCAAAGGCAGGCTCGGGGGTCGAGACAAGGACTGGGAGGGATCACTCCCCACTTATGGTCACGGGCAAAAGACAGGCTCCACTTGGGGAAGAAACAAAATCCATTTCATTTACTACAAATCAAATCAAAACCAAGGGTATTAGGAAGGAAAATCAAACATCAAAACACCTTCCCCCACCCCTCCTGCCTTCCCGGCTCAGCTCCACTCCCGATGATTTCTCCCTCCTCCCCCCGGCAGCACAGGGGAACAGGGGATGGGGGTTGGGATCAGCTCGCCACACCTTGTCTCTGCCGCTCCTTTCCTCAGGGGGAAGATTCCTCTCTCATCCCCTGCTCCACCGTGGGGTCCCTCCCACGGGAGACAGTCCTTCACCAACTTCTCCAACGTGGTTCCTTTCCGCGGGCTGCAGTTCCTCACAAACTTCCCTGGCACGGGTCCTTCCAGCGGGATGTTTTCCAGTCTCACACTGCTCCAGCGTGGGCTTTCCCATGGAGTCACGGCCATCTTCGGGAGCCTCCGCTCCACCACTCACCCCCATGGGCTGCAGGGGGACAGCCTGCCGTCTCACCACGGCTGCAGGGCCATCAGCCTCCTCAGGCGCCCCTCCTCCCCCTCCTTCTTCACTGACCTCGCTATCGGCAGAGGTGTTCCTCCCACGTTCCCGCCCCCACACTGCAGGTTCCCCTTCTTAAATCTGTTCTCCCAGAGGTGCTCCCACCGTCACTGCCTCTCTGGGCCAGAGGCGGTTCCGACTCTTTGGAGCCGGGGGAGCTTCTAGCAGCTTCTTACAGGAGCCTCTGAAGCCCCCTCCCCCACTACGAAAGAAAACCGCGCCAGACAAATCCATAACACCTCTCTTATCCTCATTTCCAGGGCAGTGTTTGAACATCTCTCCCTCACCCCACTGCCTCTGTTTCAAGAGCAGCTTAAATCAGAGATTGCACTTACACATCAGTTGATAGGAAAGCAGGATTACATATTAAATGTTTTTTAAGGCAATGTTTAAATGTTTAAGGCAAAATATTTTCCTCTCTCAAACATTTGAAGTGTAGATAAAAAAAGGAAGGAGATTTATCAGACATCCTGAAACTCCTATTCCATGTAGCCCAGAACCCAGACTGCAGTCTATAGCCAAAGGTTCCCTTGCCTGCATCCCACCTCAGGCTCCCAACACACTCCCTGCCAGTACATGATGAGAGGAAGCATACCATAAGTTTAAATGACATACATCTCACATTTTTAACTTGATAGTGATTCCATATCAGAATTATCTCTTGCATAGGCTGTTACTACTCTTTAATATTAATCTTTCATGAGAAAAGCAGTGCATCATACAATTTTTTTAAAAATGCTTCATAATTTAAAATGTTTCCTTTTAAAAATAATGAAGTAATTGTATTAAGCTCTTTAATAAAAGTTCAATATTTGAACAGTCTTTGGTCATTTTTATTTTGACTGTACACCAGGTGGGCTCTAATAATGGTCTTTAGACGATATGATAGATCCTGGCATCTGGTATTTAACACAAATTGAATATGTTCCTTCTAGAGAAACTACTCCTGTCTAAAAATATGCTACATTATGTCAATGCTCAAATACGAAATCATATAGTAATCTTAAAATAAAATGACACATGGGTTTACTTTCCTAGATCATTCAGTAATTCAACTGCATTTAAATATCCCATTTCAAAACTTAATCCTCAAATGCTAATTAAATACTACAAGCAGTTACAAGATAGATCAAATATGAAAGGTTTCAACTGAGATTACTATCTCCATTGTGAAAACTGACTTAGCGGGGAATTTCTGATTAGAGGTAAAGCATTTCAGTGACTGCTGAGTGTGCCTAATCTGTAAAAAAAAAAAAACCACAACAAAACAAGACCCCTCCTAGCAGAAGTGAAGCACATAAAAAATTTAATCCATTTATGAATAGAAATTCAACAGAAAATGAGATTAATAGTATTAAAAATGAAAAAAAAATGCAAAATATGTACTAGCTTGTTGGGGATAAATAGAATAGAGACCTGCAGTCCCCTTTGGGGAAAATATTCACTGACATCCAAATTCAGTGTCAAATGTCAGTTGAGTATTACAGATTCATAGGTTAATAGGCATTTTTTAGATTTGTCAGCAGGAGAGGTTTCCACTAAACAGAATTTCTCTCTTCATCTTTTGTGAGAATGGGGTAAGAGAAGAAAATTACTACTAAGGGCATTTGCAAGGCAACAAAAAAGTAGCAGGACTGAAAGGTTTGGTGAGTGGTGCAAGCGGAAGGCTTCACTAAAATACTTATTTAATCATTTGCACCCTGAATATCGGACAGTTTTTATTTTCTTGCAGATCCATCCATAAAAGCCAGAGATATTTGTTGAGAGCGCTATATGGACAGAATGAACAAGAAGGGGAAGCAAACCGTGGTCAGTGCGATACCTCTGTCTGCTGGTGCTCCAAACCCAGGAACTGCTGGTGCTCCGTACATGCCAATAGCCAGCAAGGGTTAGCGGGCTGCCTTGGGCAGCGATGGCTGCTAGCACTCCAGCCTTGCCACTCTCTGGGTGCTGGAGTCGCAGAGCAGCCCTCTGATTCATTACAAGAGAAATGCCTGGCAATCTACCCAGCGTGCCACAATTTATTCTTTGTGAAATATGGCCCCGAGTACAAAGTAACACATTCTGTTCAGAGCGAATATGCTTTCACATAACTAATGGAGACTTGCAAGATTTATTAGAAGGCAGAAAACTGTTCCTTTCTGTGCTGATCTCACTGGATATTAAACTTTCTCTGAGTCCTATATCATGTATAACGTTTTTCTATTAGCTAAAGAAGCAGGTTGGCTGTAATAGAGATGGATTTTTAACAGTGTTGCGAGAAAGGTAGGCTCAGGGATTTTGAAATAATGAAACAATGTGAATTAACATATTAATTGTATTAAAAATTCAGTAACATCTTTTAACATTTGGTGTTCACTTAGTTAGTGTTGCATCTTCAGGATTAGGAGAAAAATGCATTTGAAACCCACAGTGATTGTTTAATCACCCCATCTTTTGATTCAGTGTGCTGACAGAAAATATGCGCTCTGTGGACAACAGCAGAAAGAAATGCAATAAAAAAAATAAGCACACACATTTTGCTGGGAAGGATTGAAACAAAAATAATAGAGGTGGATCTGGCAACATTTACCAATCAAGGAAGAGAGAAATAATATAGCAAGAGGTTCTGGCCAAAAACAGTTGCTATGGATAGGAGCTTTTGTGTCAGTTTCAGTGGGTTTTGTATCTCTTCCATGTTTGGAAATGCTGTATTTTAGAGAGGAAAGAGACTACACCAGATAAGAGGCATGAAGCCAATTTTCCTTCTATTCCTTCAGCGTAAATCCAGACTAACTCATGAAAGATTTGCATTGGTAGGCTGGTGAGCAACATTTGATCCACAAATTAGAAGATATAAACCTGAGAGGAAGAAAGGAGGAAGAAAAGACACTGAGCTAGGGTGTGTCTTAAAGGACAAAAACTAGTGTCTCAGGTAAAAGGAAAAAGAAAACTGTCAACTTTCAATGAAAAATAAATGTTAACTATCTCTAAATAGAAGGAGCAAACCACGCAGTACAATTTTGTAGTTTCCCAACACAGAGTAACAGGTTATGTGAATATTTCTAAAGGGCTCAGATAAATAAAAGAGAAGAGCTTAAAAATGAGTAATTTAGGAGCAGCACGGAAGAAAATATGTATGTTACTTTACAGTTCTTTTTCTAGTGAATCTTTCTTGATCTCTTTCTTCATTTGCACTGGCACCTTGCTTTTTCTTCTCTCTCTCTCTCAAAGCGAAAAGAAAGAGGGGTAAATAACATTATAGGTGATAACTGATTAATTATGTAGACTGTACAGCAATTCTATCATTATATCCCAGCAGAAAGTGTTCGATAGCACATTTAAGACATACAGGTGAAAATGCCTGTGCTTATTTCCTAGCAAAAGATACAGAGCCAGGATTCTGAGTAGCCCAAAACATAAATTAAGGTGTAAGGTATATGCAGAAAGTCCACTTTTGCACTTTCTAAAATATTGTACTGTTTTGCCTCTGGCTATTACCCAGCTATAAATTATAGTAGTCTATATAGCTGTTCTAAAAAAAATGGCCACATATGATCTATACTGCATTAGCAGAGGTGACAAGCCCTTTAAGGAGAGAGGCAGACAGTTACAGAAAAATATCTACTCTGCCCTTTGAACTAGAGACATTTTCTTGGTAAGAGATACCTCCATGTCATACCATAGTTTCTTGACAGTTCAATATTCAGTTATAGTCATCAGATTAAGGAAATATTTAGCATTATCAGAAACTCTTGTTGACCTTTCCTTATCATGAAAGAAGAAAGGGTCACTCTTGCTGTAAAATGCTGATGAGGTTTATTTAAATGTTGCTGTTACATAAAAAAAGGACATGGAAAGGCAAAAAGGTCCTGGGGGCACTGCACTTTAAGCTGACTTATATTTGTTCATTGAATCCTTGTATTTTCTCGACTGTCTTTATACATGTGTTGTCTTGATTATATACTCAATTTCTAAAGGCTTGGCACTCGTAGAAAAATTAGAACAGTAGGGGTCTGGTCTGTAACTGAGCTTTTGGTAATACAGATGTGAGTTATAATAATACTATCTTGAGTGATTATGTCAGTGGTGCTGCTTTTAGTCATAAACAGGTTTTTGTAAATAAATATGGAAACGTTATAAATAATTAGATAAATTCTTTGGCTGCTTTCAATTAGCTTGGCAAAAATCACCTTTTGTATCGTAATAAAATGGTGATATAAAATCATTAGTACAGAGTCTGAAGAAATGAGTATACTAAATGAAAATAGCATGGTTTCTATTGAGGTCATAATATGATTCTTCATCTACCCAGAAATAACAAAAAAAGAAATCTTAACACCTCAGTGACTGTGGATTTTATGTTCATTTTCTATGAGTAGCACAATATTCATTATTTATGAATATTTAGATCCAAAATGGGTCACCATCAGATGTTTTCACAAGATGTTTTGACATCGAGACATGGCTCTGGCTCCCCTGCTAACTGGATATCCTAGCGCATGGGGAGACAAACTGACACGAGACTCCAGTAGTCTTGGGGAAACTAGCAAATGATTTTTGCAACAAAATGAAGATTTGTACAGACTGTTTCTTTTCCTACATAGGATTTCTGTTGCTTATGAGGTTTTCCTGATGCATATCACAGTTGAGGCACTACAAGTAAGAGCTAGGATTTTGGTGAAGCCCTTTTGAAAAAGAATGATGTGGTGATGACATACAAATGATGTTTAAAAATAATGACAGTCCAGATATCCTCTTTGTGCATATGCCATCTTTCTAAGTATTTATATGGACCAACTTTTTAAACTGTCCTGGAAATATAAACAAAAAAATCCCATTATTTATGCTACAGGTATTATATAACTCTGTTTAACCAACTTGAGCTATGAATTTTTCACTTTACTGAAAGCCACAAACATTCAAAAATTAAAAGGCCCCAATCTCATGAAATAGTTTTCAAAATGTCCAGAAGTTTTATTCTTTCTATACTTCACTGCAGCCATGAAAGCTCACTTTTTCAAGCTTTTGTCTTTAACTTGAAGAACTAAATCTTCCCTGGGATGGGGCAGGGAAGAAAAAATGAACAAAGCGAGTCTCACAGCTTGACCATCTGATTTTAAAAGCTGGATCTCAAAGTGTTATGGGTTTGTGTGGCGCGGTTTTCTTTGCTAGTGGGGGAGGGGGCTGCAGAGGTGGCTCCTGTA
>VYZV01008925.1:17238-27540 GCA_013401275.1 Pandion haliaetus
CTTTGTTACCGGCTGGGCTGAAACCGAAACCACGACACAAAGTAAAGCAGAAAATACCACTGTTAAAATCACACAGGTTGATAGGATAGACTTCTTTCATAACAGCTATTCTCCCAATTATTAAATTAATTCACTTTTGTGTGTTAAAACAAACTGTAAACTCCTCAGGGCATGGCACAATTCTTTTTCAATACAAGGCTGAATACAGAAGAGGCCCATTCCTAATTGGTATTCTTCAGCTCTTCTGTAATATAAATAAAAACTATAATTAGAAATGTACTAAGATAAAAAGAAACAAAAGGTCCTGTAAATACCACTGGATGTTTCTATTATCCTGTGGCAGTAAAAGTTCACTGCTCATTTTGTTACAAAGCAATTAAAGGCAGGTACCTTTCAAGGCTCAAAGGAAAAGGAGTGAAGACTTCAGTATGTATATTCTCTTTCATGAAGCCAAGGACAAAAACAGATACAAGACCTGAACCGAACTCAAGAGGAACACATTAAAATCAGTCTGAAGGGTTGTCTTGAAGTATTGTTAAACTTCACAGAACATAAAGGAGAATGAAATTTTAGTCATATAGTGTGTTAATTTTATTGAGGGAAATAGGTCATATGAAAATAGCATCTCAATTGCCAAAGATCAGTGCTTAACCAGTTAATGCCTGAGGAGGTAGGCATCTGTCAGACAGAAATGCTGGGATTAATCTTTACATACTGGAAGACAGTATCACATATTAGCTACTTCCCCATGACAAGTGAATAAATAAAACCTTTTGCATACTGCAGTTACTACAAATAAGGCAAATCTATCCGTCATAAGGTAGATACATTGAACATGACTCCCTTAGCTCTTTTCCTCTAACATAGCTCTGAAATTCATACTACAGGCAACAGAAGGCATTTATTTATCTTCCAAACATAAGGCTATAAAAATGACAGTTTAGAAGCAGAAAAAACTATGCAAAGAAATTTTCTATCTGGCTAATGTTAATGCATAACCCGCATTTGCTTTATATACATAATGCAGTGAGAAATAAATTAAATGACAGATGGCTTCTCCCTCCTGCCTTGTATGTTGTAGCATGACTAGACAAACAATCTAAATCACTGGCAGATATGTGTTATGGAAACACTGTGCAGAGGTCGTTAGTTACTCCTGTCAGAGAACAAAAATGCAATTGCGTTATTTATTTTGAAATTACGAACACGGTAAACTGTGAAATAATCATTACTAACATAAAGGTAATTCCATGTTCATCTCTGGAAGTAATCAATAAATCCATGGATTCAGTAACTGATGTCTTTATAAGTGAAAAAGAAGCGTCTTAAGTGAAAAATATTTATAGAAGGTATATGATGCTGCTGACATGAACCCAACAACATTAATAATTATCTTCTATTTAACTAGACCTTTATGCAGGCATACAGAATACAAAATGTATTGTCTTTTGCAAAAAAAGAGGGAAGCAAATTAAAAACTTTAGAGGCAATCCAAGCATCAATAAATGACGGCTCTCAAGATGGGGGGTGGGGGCAATTACATGTATACATTGTCCTTTCTTATAGTCTATGTTTTGCTATACCTGTCTTGGAGATATAGTTGTCACTTACTACAATCAATGCATCTCTTTCCTAGTCATAAAAGGAAAAAAAACACCTTCAGAACTGAGGTTAAAAAAAAAAAATCTTATGCTCACTTCTGGTTGATTTTCTAGGTCAGTACTAATCATTCTCCATTTCTGGAAGAGTAGGTGCTGTTGGAGCCACCTGTAGTATTTCAAGACAATGATGGACCTAGCAGAGGATATTCTCCTTTCCCTATGATATTCAGGTGACGTGACTTGCTGGGAGACACAGTACAGTCCCCAGTTGGGATGGAGGAGGAGGGAAGGATACATAAAATCTTTTAACATCTAAGGAAACTCACACTCTGATAAAAATCCAGATGAGAGAGAAGGCGGCAAAAAGCATTTTGCCAATTATGCCACCTATTGCTCACTCTTTTTAAGTCAAGCTATCTTATACATTAAAATCTGTGTTATTCCTTACTGTCAGAACCCTGCTCGGTGTATAGAAATGGACAAGAAAGGAACCAGTCTCTTTATTTTCTGTACAAGTATTTTCATAAAGATAAAAGTGGATGTTGGAATTTGAAACAGAAATGGTGAAGAAATACGTGGTGAATGTATATTGCTTATTGAGTCTTACTTTCCAACCATCTGTGCATAAATGTACCCTACAGCATATGTTTTCTCTAAAGAGGATAAGAATATGTTTCTAAAATGGAGTGAATAGTGTTCTATTAGATATCTTTATGATTACATCAGTGGGAGATTTTAAATTGAGAAAAAGAGTATATTAAAGGTAGATAGACTTTACACATTGTTATTAGTGCATAATGAAAATTATATTAGTGTCAGCTACTATGGTTTTAAAAACCAGAGGATCAGGGAAGAAATTCTTTAGTAAGTAATTTACCTCAGCTCGGTCAGACAACCGTTCCTCAACAGACTCTGCTGTATGTAAAGCAGAGGCAAGAATGATGGTAAACAGAAGCTATGAACCTGGAGCATATTCTGAATTTTGCTCACTGGAAAGAATCGCTGTCTCCATACGTGCAGACTCTTAATACATAGGCTTACACAGTCTGGGACTCCTTGCCGCCCAAAGAAATGCACACTCTGGTTTACATAGTGACAGAAGCAGGACACTATTGACAGGAATCATCACCTCTATTAACTCCACTGTACCGGCTACACCTGTAATTCAAACTCCCTGCCCTATAGCGAAAGCCTTCCAATGAATTATCTCAAATACTAAAGCAACTGTCTCTGTATATACAATAATTACTTTCCCCTGGGCCAATAAAACTGCTGACTATTGGGGGAATTTGAAAAATAGTATTAAACTCAAAATGACTGTCAGATTTATTTAATTTAATTTGGTTTTGTATTGCGAGGAGTTACATGGAGGAAAGATACATGCGGACATGATGGTGATTCCTCTCCTTAAACTCACTTTAAAAGTAACTGCACTTTGAATAGTCATGATTTTTCAGGTAGTGTGCATTTACTATCAATTAATTAATTTATTCTGGTAATCAGAATACGGGTTATTATTTTACGCTTGTTAAAAAATGAGGGTTTTTTCACCTTTGGTAATGGCCCACTTGAGAATAATTTATTCATCTTTAGAAAGCTTCAACAGAAACCCTGCCACAATTGTGATTATAAGAATACTTAGAATGGAGATAATGATGAAGAATTGGGTCTCCATACAGATTTTACAGAATCCTGCAGCTCTCCGTAGGGCAAATATATCATCCAAAATGCACCCCACTGAGAAAAAAAAAAAAGAACATTATAATGAGAAAGAAAAGAAACAACCATTTTTCCTTTGTAGTCCAAGTGTTAACCTTAGTCTCTGAACAGGACAACACAAGGTGGTAAACTGTTAGTGTTGTTATATTAAAAAAGACAGGGGAACAAAATGAAAGTAAAAAGAGTTTGTAAGATTTTAAGAAGGTAAATACCATAATCTCATTGCAATTTAATGAGAACTGGTCTTTAACTGTCATCTTAGAAAAAATCTCTGAAGAATAAATGTCTAAGAACTAAATGTGTTGAGAGAGCAAGGGAGAATTACAAATATATACAGCATTCCAATGATATAATATTTGTATAATATTAAGCTTGAAACTGTGTCTAATATTCAGTTTCATTATACCACAAAATCAATTTCCCTGGGATTGGTCACAGTCTGCTGTTACTCTTTTATACAAAAAACTAATTCTCACTAAATGAAATTTTGTGTAATTGTCTTAGCTATTTGATACCTTTTAATAAAAGTGCTGGTATAGCTTCATGGACTCACTAGCTGACCTATCTTCATTTCCTATATGTCTGTATTCAAAGAAAGCCAATCCCTTAAAAAAAACCTCAACCAACAAATCCAGATCCCAAAGAGCCTAATTAATCCCTGCACATCTAACAGTTAGTATAAAGCTTGTTCTTGTTTTTCTATAATGCTAAATTCTTTCTTCCTGCAAAATACTTTCATTAACTCAAGAAAAAATATGTCTCTATATCAATATAAGCATATTTGTAAAAAGGTTTGGTGGAATGCTTTTCCTTTACATACTTCCACACCAATAGTTGCCAGGATTACAGTTTTTCTAGCAGAATTATAGGCTTGAGGTAAGCAGGCTTCCAAGATCATCCTTCAGAAGACTCAGGGTCAGGTTTGTAAGTACTGGGGTAAAGACATGGCATGGACTGAATCTGGAAATCGCTATTGCTTATATTTAGATATTTTCTTTAATATGTTTTAGAGGTGAACTACTGAACCAGACAGTACCTAGGGCAGAAAGAGTGTTTAAGTGAGTGTCATGGTTCAACCCCAGCCAGCAACTAAGCACCATGCAGCCGCTCACTCACTTCTCCCCAACCCCCCCGCCACAGTGGGATGGGGGACAAAATCAGGAAAAGAAGTAAAACTCATGGGTGGAGATAAGAATGGTTTAATACATCAGAAAAGAAGAAACTAATAATGATAATGACAACACTAATAAAATTACAACAATAATAATAATAAAAGGATTAGAATGATCAAGTGATGCACAGTGCAATTGCTCACCACCTACCAATCGACGCCCAGTTAGTCCCCGAGCAGCGATCCCCCACACTCCCACTCCACCCAGTTTATATATGTCACATGGTATGGAATACCCTGTTGGCCACTTTGGGTCAGCTGACCTGACTGTGTCCCCTCCCAACTTCTTGTGCCCCTCCAGCCTTC
The DNA here is from genome assembly GCA_013401275.1 of Pandion haliaetus. Lineage (NCBI taxonomy): Eukaryota > Metazoa > Chordata > Aves > Accipitriformes > Pandionidae > Pandion > Pandion haliaetus. The sequence goes on from VYZV01008925.1 coordinate 22,036, forward strand.
TTGATGGCTGGGCATCAGAAGCTGAAAAATCCTTGACTATAGGCTAAACATTACCTAGCAACAACTGAAAACATCAGTGTGTTATCAACATTCTTCTCATACCTAACTCAAAACCATAGCACTATACCAGCTACTAGGAAGGCAATTAACTCTATCCCAGCTGAAACCAGGACAGTGAGATTCGATTAAGCACAGTATGCAAATAACATACATTTCCCTGTGCAAAAAGGATGGAGGTAGGGACTCCTGCAGCCAGCCAGCCAGCTGTGGGAATGCTCAGTCCCATGCGAGCTGTCTGATGGGAGCTGCTCTCACAGCCCTGCATGCTGAGCAAAAAGAAGATACAGGCATGTGCTTGAGTGCTTATACCTGCCTGGGGAGTCCTTAGTGCCTCCTTCTACAGTGCTGTAAAGATTTGATGGTTCCCTGAGAACTGTGTCAGAAAGATGGGGAAAGAAATGTTGCAAGTGAGTTGGGGGGGATTTGACCTAGTCCTGTCTTCCCTCCCCACCCCTCTCCCCCCAATAAAAAAAGTACAAATACAAGCTCATGGACATTAAGATGTAATCAACAAGCTTAGAAAAAGCTTCTTTTTTTTTTTTTTTTTTTTNTTTTTTTTTCCCCACCCCGAAAGGTGAGGATTTATGAGAGAGAGCTCATAGAAAGCTTCTTCTAAAGTTTACTTGCAGCTCACTGCAGTCCAGTGAGTAGAACTAAACAAAACAATAACTGACTAAGACTAAAGTCCCAACATTTTAATTCTCTGAAATGTTTTTTAAGATCTAATTTCAAGGAATATGGCTTATTGTAGCTGCTGTAAATAAATTTTCTGACTATGATTATGAAATAAGTCAGACTGTATGTAAGCTCCTTCACAGAGCCTATCTGTACCCGTGTTGGAGAATAATGTGTTCTACTAGAAACCATGGGTATTGCATGTATACTGCATGTGCATGAGAAAAAACAAAGCATATCTGAGAGTTTTGAAGCATATTTTAATATAGAATATGAGTGGACTAAAGAGTGACTTGATACCCTAAAAATGCCGCAGGAAAGTAAATACAATACATAAGGGTAATAGGAACAGAATTCTTTCATACAGAAGATAATAAACATACAGAATAAACTGTCAAAATTGAAAGTCTGGATTTTGCCAGAAGATAGATGAATTTCACACACTAAGCAGTTAAGCTTTGAAAGGAATGTATCAGAAAATTGGAAAGGGTGGATACAGCAGTTCAAAAAAATATATGAGCACTACAGAGAAAAACTTCAATTCAAGGCTAAAAAAAAAGAAAAACAAAAAATAACTGCCTGTAATACTGGTATTGCTGTTCTGTGCTGGAAGGGAAAGGCCTGGGGAATTTCACATTTGAAAATGAGCAAATGAACAAAATCTGTGTTTTGATCATAGTGTTTGAAGTCTGAGTCCTAAGAAAAAATACCAACTCAAATTCCATATGTTCAAAAAAAGAAGCAGATGATATATTTTATTAATTTACAAGAGGACTTCAATGATACTCAAAAATCTATGAATATGAACATTTGGAAGATCTTAGAATTCATGAAAGAATTTAAGAATTGTTCACAAATATTACATTTAAGAGAAAAGGAAGATCTCTTGTTATATATAAGTGCATAAAAAAACCTCTATGAAGGTTACCATGAATAAACAAAACAATGAAAATTAAGACCAGTCAGGAAAGAAAACTATATGTGAGAACCCAAAATTTAGGAGGTTACCATGAACACTGGAACAAACAAGACAATTCTTCAGACTTATCATTGAATAGAGAAGAATAAGGGAAAAAAGTAAGATAACTACATCGTAAGGTTGGTTAGAGACTTAAGATTCCAAAAATTAAATTTAAACTATAAGTTTGATAGTTCAGTGATTTCCACAGTGTGGAGCCACTGTCAGCAGATGTCAGACTCATTATTTAATGCACTAAGAGGAAGTATTTGAAGTATATAGCAGTAAGTGCTACAGAAAATCCCTAATAAAATATCAATAGAACACTACTTGAGACTTATTATATACAATATTAGGCATATACTAACCCTCACAACATACATCTCATTAACTGGAGTAGCTGATAAGACTTACAGTTTGAAGATTTGGTTGCCTCTAAATGGCAGTTGGGTCATTAAAAACACCTCCTTTATGAACACTGTAAATTACTTCCCAGTTCTATTCAGGAGTTATATTTTGAAAGAGTAACTATTATTTCATGGAAAATAATTAGCAGTGCTGCTATGAATTCCATGCCGCTGGTCAGCACCGGCTCCTGAAGAGTGAGATGTACTGACAGCTCCTGCAGCTGTACCACACTGCTGCCTGGGGCCAGGAGGGGCTGACGGCCTGGGACAACCTGCCACCGCTCCGCAGCCCTCAGCCAGCTTGCAGGGACCTCAAAAGCCCACGACTAGCCCCTCACTTCCACATCCAAATGTAGAAGTCTACAAGTAAAGACGCGGTGGTGGCAGGTCACTGGAGTAGCAACACAGGAAAATAAAAGAGAGCAGATACCTGACCTAGAACCTGGATGGAGTCTTGCCAGTTTAGGAAGAGTAGCAGAGTCCCAGAAGGGAGGCTCATATTTTTTGCTGTCAGCATTGCATTCTTTTTGCTGTAGAAAAATAAAGGATTTCAATTCCCCTGGAAATTCACTGAGAAAGGTGAGAGGATGTAGGATGGAATGCAGTATGGAGATGTGCACTATGAGATGCTCAGAAACTGAATTTAAATGCAAGTGTTACAAAGATTAATGTGATAATGGGCAATATAAAGTGTATAGAGGGATAAATAAGAAGGCTGACCATAGGGACCATTTTGTGAAAGTATATAGCAGCAAATAAATAAATGAGAACGAAGCATTTAGTAGCAGGGAGAATGAAAATGAGGGACTTCTTCTTAGGACTGCAAAGCAGGGAAATTTGCATGATTTCTGGCATATTAATCTAGTGCTTGCAGAAAATATAGATAAGTTCAAAACAGTCACAGGGCACAATATCATCTTCTGAAGAAAAAAAATTTAAAGCAATTCAGAACAAAACAGAAGTAACCTCTGAACTAAGAAATTATGGCCTTTCATTTTGTGTTTCACTAGTATGTCCCTTACGTACTAGAGGTGCCAGCGCTTTCTTCCTTGAATCCGTCCTTTATTGTCTTGATGTATTCTTCTGTCTCTCCCTCTGCTAGCCATTTCCTGATTTTGAAAATTGGGAAGGACAGGTTAGTTGCTATTCAGTGAGGGTTTGTAATTGTATAGTTACACAAATAAAATGCTTTTCATGGTTGCATGGTTTCAACACAGCAGTAGAACATAAAATCAGTGAGAACTAAAGCACTACAATCATTGTGGCCCCAAATCTGGTGTGAGGAACATATTTGTGCCCCCACTCCTTCTTATAACATAGAATGTATTCAGGATGAGCTATTATCAGAGGATAATAACTGGTTTGTAAAGATTAAAATGGATGGATGAATTTCTCTTCATTTTACAATAAGTTATGCCTATCAGAGGCACAAGCATTTGTATTTTTTGAAAAAATAAGATCAGATGTCACCCTTGTCATGACTGTAGCCTGTTAGCAACCTCCAGAGTAATATTACCTTTGTGGTATACCCATGTCCTGCCACTCATCTTCTTGGGACACAGACAGAAGGGCAGACAAGGAGGAAGCAAATGTGGAAAAAAGAGGCCAATAATATGCACAAGAAACATTTACCAACTGGCAGAAAGTACATATTCAGTTCAGCCACAGCACCTACATTACAGGTAATGTTCCAAAAACACACTCCAGACATAACAAAGTATTGAATCATATTTTCTAGAACATTACATCATACAGTAAATGTCTTACTACTTGAAAGTCACACATCTCTCTCTGTTTTTGGTTCATGAAATCAGTATTATCAATCTGATGCAGTAAACCATCTTTTTTGAAAAATGGTACACTAGAAAATCCTTGCTGTTACACAAGGATAAAAACAATTATCATTTTCAGGAAACTGGTATCAAGGACACATAAACTCTCATACCAACACTCTACTCTCCCACACACTCCATTTCTAAAACATAGTCACTCTGATGTGGCTGGTGACACTTTCAAAGCCAATGTTTTGAAAACCCTTCATGTCATCTAGAACACAAACTGCAATTCCAGTACAATGTTTGAAGACTATTGTAATTTTTATTCCAGAAAGCATGAATGTCAACAAAACTGGAAGGCTGACATGGTGTACCTGCAAAATATATCTGCGGTAACTGAATGCAAATTCATCCTCAGATGTTACAGGAATTTAAAAAACCTGGATTTGCTGTGAGAAGATTGCCTTTTTTCTTTATGGATTACTTTTCCCTGTTATATTTTCTTCTAAGAACCTAGCTTACCCATAGAAGAGTTTCTCCTTTAGGTCCCATTTGGTGTTTATTGAAGTCATTTGAATACTGTAATTAATTTCCATGGCCTTTAGACTAACTGAATTCATTCATTTATTTGCAAAGAATTGCACATTCATGTTTACAAAATCACTTGCCTAAAAGTTCTAAAATTTAACAAGCAGCAACTTGCTTTCAAAATGTATTTAAGCCTTTGCAGAAACTAGTTCAAACATTGGCTTATGTAGCATTTGTAATTTCAGATAAATCCTGTGTCTGAAGGTGGGCTGGGAAGAGGGAGCAAAAGATCAGATTGGTGCCTTCCTACCACACACTGTTATTCTCAGTATAGGTACCGTATGAGTACCATGTGGCACCCTGAAGTCCCCAGTCTACAGCTTGTAATCTATGGGTACATGAAAATAACAGCTGCGTCTTCTAATATTTTGTATCATATATTTCTTAAACATCGTTGCACACAGACCCCAAAATGACAATAATACTGGGTTCACTCTTTATAGCTTACAGAGAACGTATCTCCTTGTTCTTAAAACTCATAGAGAATGAAATACCTGCCTTAATCCCCAAATCGTTTTTCATGAATCAGATAAAGCACGAATACAGAAAGGCAAAATTAATCCCATTCTCCTGTATGAAGTTATATCAGGGTGGCATTGGGTCCACTGTCTACCTGCAACACAGATTTATTGGTCACGCTCTGATGGTTTTTTAGATATGGCTTTCCCACAGTATCAGCTAGTGAGCTGTTCAGTGCGCCACTCTGCTCTTGCCAAAAAGGCTGATTTGGAAATCTAGTTCCCGAAGTGAAATAGACAAAAAATGATCCTTTCTTCAATGATACATGAATGTCTTTGATCCCCATAGAAGTCTTTCTTTAGTCTTTTAACTAATCATTTAGCCTAAAATAATCTGATATTTTTACATTAAATGGAGCCAATGTTTCTTTGATACAGGCTATAATACAATATAACTCTGAAAGATGAATTTTCATAATAAAAATAGAGAGGAAATTATATTAAAAAGTTTAGATAATGGTATGAGCAGATAAAAAGCAATGGACTGAAACAAAAACAAATAGGAAAGGCAGCTTAACTTCCCA
>VYZV01008925.1:47549-62194 GCA_013401275.1 Pandion haliaetus
CACATCTTAAATCAGTTTCTGCATAATTTCAGACATAAAAATCTAATTCTGTGACAACCAGAGGATCCATTCCTGTTATATTAAAAGGAAACTCTCCAAAACTTTTGATTAAAATATAATGAAGATAAAAAAAACCTATCTACTTAAAAAGCCTGTTCATAATTAATTTGAATTATCAGCAAGCAAGCAAATATACAGTTTCCCAGGAAAGATAACACACAAAACAAAACCATTCATTTCTTTAGCATATCAGTTTTGTTGCAGACTCAAGTTTCATTCTGATTAAGGTGAAAACAATATGATCAATTTAATAAATACAGACGTGCTCTTTAGGGTATAGATTTCAAAATCAACGTATGCTGCATATATTAAACCATAACTACAAATTCAGTTCCCGTCTCTTCTTATGGATTCTTCTGAAAGAACAATACAAAATAAGTCAGATTCAAGACTAATTTTGTATTGTATTCAAGTAGAAAACATCATTATTCTTGGTAAGGGCCCAATCGTAAGATCATCAAAGAGGGTCTTCTGAATCAACTTTAATGACCTCCAGGGTCCTAAAGCATAGCTGTAACTTTTGGCATTGACTGATTCAGTAAACTACTCACACATATTTAATGGAACCAAGTATTGAAGGACTAGATAATTGTAGAAAATATTATTTTTATTATGTATGACTCAGGTCAGCTTATTATGATTCCACAGGAAATTACTGGCATTCCAGAAGCTGGACCAACTCCTTTAGTTTTAGGGGTGTTCTTCATTTTTTTTATAGACACATTATTATTAAGTATTCCAAAGTCTGCTTCTCCCACCAGCAGGGGCCCTGGTTCACAAAATTAACCATGGAGTTGATTCAGGACCTGATGCAGCAGTTAGGTTTCTTTAGTACTCAGGCAGCATGGCAGGCAGCTAGCAAAACACTATGTAGTGGGCATCACAGTGGGATATGACAGTCCAGTTGTCAAATTCCTAAAGGATCCAAAAAAATCCAACTCTCATACCCAACTCTTAAGGAACTAAAGCAAGCTGCCTTCTGTGTACTTTTAATTCTTCAGGCATTGCTTTATGCATTTTTACCAATTAGTATTTTTCTATCATGTATCTGTTGAGCATTTTAATCAGCAGGTATACTTTTCCTAGGTACTACACACACCTACAAGCACCGAACATTATCATCAGATAGCATAGCTTATGTGCGATGTAGCTGGGAAAATCAGCCTGCACAGATTTCCAAACTGATTCATGCAGATTTTCATTAGTCCTTTTGTGAACTACACACATGTATTTGTTCTTCATTCTGCGTATCTAGAGCTGCTGTCAAACCTATTTCCTCAGTTCCAGACCTGTAAGTAGACTTCAGGCCTACATATCACTGCTCTAACATATGTAACGTACACAACATACAGTAAAATTGCACCACCACACACAGTATATAGTACCAGTTCAAGAAAAAATTAAATACTTCCTTTACTGAAGCAAAACAGCATGCAAGATCAAAACCTGTGGTATTTGTAAGAAAGTTGTAGCTTTTTAAAATAATCCAGTAAAGCTTAACAGAAAACTGCATAGTAATGCATAGCATTGAATTCAGAAGTAGTCATGATTTTCCATTATCTGAGGTTCTTATAGAGTAATTACTAAATGTGCATAATCATATTACATAGGCATAACACTGTACAGATTCATCCTCATTAAATACTATAAGATTTCTTCATTAAGGAGGTAGTAAGTTGACTTCTTACAAACCTGGATAGGTACCTCTAATTAATTTAAATTGAACGAATAGATTTTAAGGTCTGGAGGAATCATCACAGCCATCAATTCTGACTTGTAGCATAAGAAATGCCATGTTGTTTAATAAAGTAATTCCTGCATCAGGCTCATCATTTCTGAACTAGTTTGGACCCAACTTGCCAACTGCCTATATTGCCTTGTCTGTATTTCATTCACAGTAATTTCTGCTGTGTGAAAAAGAACAACAAAACCTGCCTTGAACTCCACGTTATTTTTCCCTATTTTGCTCTGCCATTTTGTTAGGAGAAACATGGAGCCTGAACAGAATGGCAAAGTTCCTCTTATCTATTTTAAGAAAAAAGACCCATGACTGATTTAAACTCTGGAACTTCAGCAAAGCCTCCAAGCTGCCATGGAGCCGTGATAATTAGACAATCAAGGTGAAGCAAGTGCTGCAGACACCCCATGAAAATCACCAAATCCTTTGAAGCATTCACTGAAGCAGGATGAAATATCGTATCGGGGTTTGTGATGATGAGCCCTCCAACAGATTCCTCGTCACATCAGCACTGCACCACAGTGGCTTCTTTACTGATTTTCTGAATTCAGAAAGGCACACTGCTGGAATCATGTGCCATGCTTACCCAAATTTCCAAAGAATAAACATTAAAACAAGGTAAATTTTGACAGGGGGACACTGGTTCCCATGCTCTAGAGTTATGATCATACTCCAGAAGGCTTCAGGGCCAAAAATTTGAATCACCTGATAGCCCAAAAGTTCGGTGTGTGAAGAAATCTTTGATTTATCAGTCATCATTCAGTATCTAAGCATATCTAGCCTCAAAAAGTTATTATTCTAGGTAATATAAAAGCAGCGAGCTAATCAAAGTGTATCAGATAACAGAAATGTATACACCCCTGCTCAAATCCTATCAGCTGTCCATTCTGCTGGAAACATAAACAAGAGAAAGAGGATCTCATTTACAGCTCTGCAAGGAGTAACAAATCAGCAAATGCTCATCTTAGTGAGAGGAGGAATGTTTTTCCTGTGCTTTTCATCTTGTAGGACAGAGAAGAGTAATGATGTGAAGGGATGGACTGGTTGACTCCCAACAGTATGTTTAGTAGGCAGAGAAAGTAGGTAGACATGGAAGAGCATTTCCCATTGCCGTTGCTGCATATCATTTTACAGATATTTTTAAAGCAACAGGGAAAATGCTACTAGGAGGGAAGTGGAATGAAATGAAAAACCTGTTCGCTAGCTCAAGCAGCAAGAGAGTGAGAAAATTACCAGAAACCCACCAAGGTACAACTGAAGCAGGCCTTCAAAAAATGCAATACAGGCTTGGGCTTAAAGGGGAGATACCTTTTCAAAGTTAACTTCTTCTCTTTCTTGATGTTATGACAGAATATTTTAACATATGTTTTTATCTGTAAATAAATATGTCTCAGAATAAGTTACTGCTTTTCATTTTTTTAATATTCCAAGATAAACACAGCATGCTTCATATATTGAAATAATCTATCACAGCCTATTGTCTCTCTGTGTAACAGAGGATGACCTTGGTATATTGTCATTACACAGCTTATTAGAGATCATTCTTTTTACTACAAGACCAACCTTCATTTCCTCAGAAATAACAGTGTGGCTACCATAATATCAACAGCATTTTTTACTACCTTACTCAATTAATTTTAGTTTTTCTAATACTCCTTGAGTGTACACAGCCTGCACATTCCTTGCATAGCCTGCAAGGAAAAAGTAAACCTTGGCAAAAGCCATTCTTTGGGCTGTTTTTAACAGTCAGAGCAGTTTAGGTGGATTCATTTTTGTTTCAGCTTTTGAAGCTCAAGACTGAAGCATGACAATGAAATACAATGAGGGGATATGCTGCGTGAATATTGAGAGGTGGTGTCTTCGACTACCCCAGAAGCATGACTGCAGAAAGCATGCTTTTGATTGCTTTGTTGATGTTCCAAAATTTATTTATACTGTTACAAAGTGAACTTTAACAGATATTTTATGAAAGAATTAAATCAGTGACTTATGTCATCCTAATATGTTTCAAAAGCAATTCATAAACTCCTGCTGTTTTAAAGACAGGTTGGGTATGGATTTGCTACAATACTGTATGACATCACAGAGTAACATCAATCTTGATGATTTGTCTTTATTCTTTATTTTGAGGGGAACATATAGAGGTTAGGAGTAGAGAAGTTGGAAGCAAAGGTATAATTTTTTTCTGCCTTGATATTCCTTATCAATTATATGCCCTACTGTATTTGCAGTGGTCACCACACAGTTTTTTATTTAGCTCATTGAAGTCTTACTGCTTGATCACCAGTGTCTTAAAGTTTCATTGGGTTAGATGTTTTCCAACTGCAAAAATTTCCTTTTAGGAAATTTTCAACAGTGAGCTGAATAACAGGCAAAACACAAAGAGTTTCCAAGTAGCATCAGTGAAAAAAAAAGAGCTTATTTTTTTATGTTTTAAAGAAGATGCTTCAATGCCAAATGCAAAGACATACAGCTAGGAAAAAAGAATATTGGGTTTGGGAATCAAAACTAGAAAGGGGGCTCCTGCATTCTCATCTCTGTTCCCAGGACTGTTTCTGTACTTCATCCAGTGTAATTTAAATATGCATTTGACTAAACCAAAGTTAAATTTTAAAATTGAGTGTAAGAACCACATTTCAGGATTAGAATCTAAATCTCTTTAGAATTAGAATCACCACAATTCATTTTTAACAACGCATTTGGTATTATATGTCTGATGTTCAAAATATCCAGAAGCAGCTGATCAGATTACCTGATTTTATAATGTCAGCTCTTCAGCTCTTTCTTTCACCTTAGTCTAATTTTTGCATTTCTTCTCTATCCTAGTATACAGTCATAACCACCACCTCTGAGTAAAAGAAGCAGTGGGTTAATAAAATGATTGCAAAATGCATGGTTAATACTTTGCAAATTTTCTCTACAGGCAAATATTCAGTGAACAGGCAGACTGTTCTCTTTGGTTTTCATTTTTGGTTTATATAATTGCAATTAGTTATTTGTGTAATCTGTAAAGTCACACGTGGTTATTCAACTTTATAGCAGTATGCTGTATAACTGTATAAATCTACAGCTGGAATAGATTTCTTGAATATAACAATTAGAAAGAATCAGAAAATGCAGAGAGTAAGAGCAGTGAAGTATTTGATTTGTAATACTAAAATATAACTTTATAATTAATTTAAATGAAATTCACGCAGAAGCAGAGACTTGGCACAAGTTCTCTGTTTAAAATCCCTTTCCTTCCTTCATTTAAAGGTGCCTGTGCAAAGGTCGGCAATGAAGCTTAGCACATGAGTGGATTTCACCAAGAGCACTGACCAGTGACCTCAAAAGGTGCTTGGAAGGAGTCTAGCCAACCTGCACAATTAAAACATGTTTTCAGTAGTGAAGTTGCTGTGGACAGTAGCAATTTGATTCTAACATATCTCTAGTAACTATTATAGTTGTCATATATTGATTCTGTGAGTTGCATTTTTTTATTACCCTGTGCTAATATTTGCTGTCACATTCACAGCACAGCAAAATGGAAGCAAGATGTCACAAAGATTTTTGAAGGCTCATGTTTCTTAAATAAATCACAATTTCTCTATTAATAGCATTCATCTGTCTGTTGAAAAAATTGTTTGTCCTAACCTCTTTCTAAAAGTCTGCCTGTCATTTCATATATTTGCTGCAAATTGGAATTGCATTGCAGAAAATGAATGGGTTTAGTCAAATTAAATAAAATTACATGCCAGCTAGCTTTCATGTATTCTAAATATCACAAACCTATTACATACATACTAATTGTATTTATGTAAAGCCTGCCACTGCTTCACATGTGAAAAGGCAGCATTGAGGGAAGAGATTAAGATACACCATGCAAGCAGTATGTCACTAAAAATATTCTCAGAGATTCAGAGGTTGCCTATCATAAAAAGACTTGCTAGTGTAGCCTACTCTCTGTTACCTATTCTGTAAATAAAGCCAGCCACAGATACATGCAATGTGACACTGCACAAGCCCCTCTCAGGGCTGGCAATACTTGTGCGGCTGGATGAGCCTGATGCTACTTCTACAAGCAGCTCAATGGCAATTTTTCCCATGGCTCAGGAGGCAGAGACGTCCCAGAGCACGAAGGAGAAGTGGTTGCAGAGCAATCTTCTGCCTGCCAAAGAAGTAGTAAAAGATGTTGGAGCTGTCATAGATGCACAGGTACATCATGGTTGTTCCCTTTCCCCTCTATTCATCCTATTGGAAAACCTATGCAACAGTGGAATTGATTTTGAAGCTAGAAAGTACCATTAAATCACATAACATGACCTCTTCTGGCAATGCAGACAAAGAGGTACATCCATCTGTAAGGAAACCAACAACTAAGATGTAGCTAAAAAGTAATTTCCAGTTCTTATTTAGAAAAGATACAGAATTAATCATTTCTCTTGATAGTTTGTTAAAATGCTTTATCACCCTTCCCATGGGATATGTGTGCCTATTTCTAAATTGGCCATAAGTTCCAGTCAATGCTCTTGTTATTTCTTTTTTTGCAGAGTCATTTTTTAATGTTACTCTTCAGCAGCCTAGAAAGTTTAAAAAAAGCAAATCAGTGACACTCTTATTTGATCGATATTCCAAGTCGCTTTACTTTTTTGGCATGTTTCACTTGAGGTTGTAGTAAGTTAAAAAGCTTGTTCCCTTATTTTCCTTTACAAGACTATCTTTGTTCAGTCTCTGTTCAGCTTGTTTCATGCAAAATATGTCAGACAAGTAATTTTGAAATAGACGTCATGGATTTTAAAATCACTCTGTAATTTAAGACAAAAAAGAATTATAACTAATACCTCTTCTACTTTAATAGAAATCTAAGACTTGCCCCTGATAAAAAAGCCAAGCAGGTTAATGGAAGACAGCAAAATTCTCAGGATTTGCCTCAGCTGCAGATCTGTTCCTCAGATAAATTTCAGAACTAGAGTAACACAAACACTTGGTTTAGAGATTAGTAAAGCAGCAACGTTACTGGGTTGCTACTGCCTTCCCTCAGTCTGTAAACGTCTGTGCTCCACTGCCATGCTCTATTGTAGGATGGATGGTCTTTGGGGACAGGACAGATCCCAGTGTTTTCCAAATACTGCCAACAATTTCAGGACAGTGAAGTCACGGTCATTACTTTTACTCCACATATAGTCCTCATATCCATGGGTAAGTTATAACACCCTTTTCTCCTTAGAGAGTATCTATCAATACCATTTGACATGAGGAAATGCTGTGAAAATATGCTTATATGCATTCATTTGAATAAAAACTATGAATTCAATTTCCTTTTCCATTTTTAAAAATATCTAAATAGGTTCTTTTATTTCTCTTGTCAGAAAAAAACCAGCCTTGCAATTGCTGTGTGCCTAGTTCACAATTCTCTGTGTGGTTACCAGGAAATCTCATTTAACCTGTTATGAACAGAAGGAGAATCAATAATAATACAGTAGTATTCACTGCCATTGTGCTACAAAGACACAGGACTTCAAAATAAAATCAAAACAAATAGTTCATGAATAGCCCATAGCCTGATATGTTTGTATATAAGTGTTCAGTGGATAAGTTCCAAAACAAACATACTTATACAATTAGAATATTTTTGGTGAATAATGTATGAAGAGAGATATGGTGAGATTTGCAAGTGTTATGCACTGCAAATAGCTCATCTTCCACACAGAATAAGAAACAGAACAACGTAGGATGAGACAGGAGGTATGAAAGTATTATTAGCTGCCAACCAGTAAAATGGCAACTAATCATGGTAATCCCTCACTTCAGAATTTATGGGCAGAGGAAAGTACTGGAAAGATTTCCTCAGGAGATGTTAGATTAATGTGATGCACCCTCACCCAACAAACCACCTAGAAAAAAATGTGTAGGGAGAAGATATTAAGATGCTTGTGGCAGCTGCAAAGGCAGCTAATAAGTGAATGAAAATGCCATCATCTTTGACTGGCTTTTCTCCACCCGCTACTGGTGGGCTGCGTACTTCAGTTATGCCCTGTACCTTTTTAGGTCTTTTCACTTCAGCTCCACAATTTCCTCCCTATTTATTCTTTCATCCCTTCACTTTTCCCCCTGTATATCCTCCCCTCTCCTTTTCTACATACTCTCCACTATTTGTTACGTGTCCTCCTAAACAAGTCTTACCATAGGAAATATTAATACCATAACATTACTATGATCTTTCTGCCTTTCATAACATTTATTAGACACTATATGTAACATCATTTTATATATCCATCATTTGTGTTATGTGAAAAGATCTTCAGAGCATTAACTATCTTCTTCTAGGTATTCACCTAGTGTTTAGGAAAATAGAGGTAATCTTGTTTGGTATGTAAACATTATAATAAATAAATGGAGTGTACATACACATGAGTAAAGCTTATTTTGAACTAAATCTTTTACTGTATTGTACTTGTATTACATCTGATGTCATTAATTCTGGTTAAGAGAGACATTTTAGAGATAGGACATTTTAAAAAATGTAAAAAATTTGGTGTTCTCTGAAATCCTTCAGTGCGTATTCTGTTTGATCCTGCTCATCGCCTTTGGCTCCTAGACATTTGGCATCCACAGTATCAAGGAACTTAGTACCAACCTAGATTTCTACACAAATTCAAATCATAACTCAAATATCTGAGTACTAAAATCAAAGAAATTATGATGGATGATAGTTTTGTTCCATCATCTTGTCATACACCTTAGCAATACCTTGCTGGAAGTCAGGGACTCCCAGTTCTCTAGATGATAAAGCACTCATTCTCTGTCCTCTGGCCATGTATTTATCTCAGTTTAACCAATTCAACTTTGGAGTCTGTGTTCAGCTCTTGGCCCATACCATCAATATTACAGCATAAACTTTGCAACATAAGCATAATTGTGCATATATCCAGCTAAGAAACCTATTCTCACCACTTCCCTCTATTGTGTAAAACACAATCCGTAGCCTTTGAAGAGTTGAGACCAAAAAAGGAAAAAAAAAAAGAAGACAAATTTTTCTACTGAGGGGTTATTTCTAATGTGCTTGTGCACATTTACTGATGCTGGAATGAAATCAAATATTGGCAGAATGATGTTTTTTGACAGGTTTTATTATTCTGGAGTTAGGCACAGTTTCGAAGATTAACAGTGGTTCTGATTCTAAGCAATCATTTCAAAAATAAGCTAGGTAGCTAGTCAAGGTGGTAACTTGTCCTGGTTTCAGCCGGGATAGTTAATTGTCTTCCTATGAGAAGAATGTTGATGACTTTAGACTAAACATTACTTAGCAACAACTGAAAACATTAGTGTGTTATCAACATTCTTCTCATACCTAACTCAAAAACATAGCACTGTACCAGCTACCAGGAAGGCAATTAACTCTATCCCAGCTGAAACCAGGACATAACTTTTCATTTTTTTGGTTCCAAAGGATGTTTCATAAATACTAGGATAATTGTGGTTCAACTGATAATGCAATTACAGTTCAGTCATTGCATTTAGAAACAATATTGTTGATTGTATACCAAAGAGCCATGGAGTGGAAAGAACACTATATGCTCCACCCAACTACAGAATATTAAAATTCACAGAAAGCTTTTTTTTTTTTTAACCCAGAGGAACAGTAGCTTTCCTTATACATGGCAAATTTCAACCCTGTGGAAAACATTTTATCCATATTGTGTCTCAGTTTCTTTTATAGTAAGCCAGCACTTGCCTCAGTGAGTAAGATCTAGAAATTTAAGGGTTTGGGGGAACAAATTCTATGTAAATTGAAACAATGCAAGGATGTTCTCAAGTAAATCACCCCATTTATGAAGAAATTTTCAACTTGTAATAAATTCAGTGCAATGATGCTTTACACATATATATCTTCTCCAAAAAAACTTGAAATGCGGCTGTAGAGTTTCCCTATAATACAGCAGATCAGAGTGTAACTATTAATGAGAAATTAGCCCAGTCTTCACAGACGTCACAACACATCACAGTTCTTCACAAAGACAGGACAGTTTGTCTTTGACACTGCCTGTGCTGTTCACTGTTCCAGTTTAGCTGATGAGCTTTGATGTCACAGAGAATATCTGCTGACACCAAAGGATGATCTTTGTCTTCTCTGTTGAGAAGATGATGCCGCACAATTCTCTTGAGAACATCTTTGCAGTGTGTCATTTGCCTACCTCTCAGCTGCTTGCTAAACATAACTGATTACATAAAATAGCCTCTGGCAGGCTGCTAACAGCTGCTTTCAACACCCAAATCAAGCTCAGTTTGCAGGGTAACGCTTTCCCTCTATTTGCTGCAAGCATTTGGTGGCCAACAGTGACATCCAACCTTGTACTAACTGTTGATTAGATGAGCAAATTGCATCACACATCAGTCAAGTAACTGACACTGAGCTATGAAAAGGCATTCATAAAGACAATATCAAGGATATGTTAACTTTTGATTCACTGTCATCCCATCGTCTTGCTCTAGTCATCTTTTTGAAATACTTGTCCTAATGGTAATTGCCTAGCTCTGATATATAAACAACATGAGTTTTCCTGACATCACCATGATTATCTTGGACTACACCTTTAAGATTCAACACCTGCCCACTTTAAAATCATCCAGCAAGATGAATTTGTCATTTGGTGGAGTGGTTTAATTATTGAAATCCTAATAGAACAAGTTTTTTACCTTATAGGTACGCATCAGCTGGTACCTTGGTTTTTTAGGACTTGCACAATCAATTATAATTGCATTGAAGTGTGATCTGCAAAGCAGATGAGTTGCAAAGTACTGCTACAGGAGTACCATAAAAACCAGGCTCATAAACAAGAGGTAGTAAGTGTTTTTCACATCTTGCATCACTGTCAAGACATGTTACAGCCTGAAAGCTTGCAGTCTCACCGGTGCAGAATAGGTTGCTTAGTCAGCCAGAGAACACCAATGGGATGTAAATTAAGTGAGTGACTTTAAGGGTTCTTTCTCCTACTTTCACAGGTGTGTGTGAGAAACACCACCTTTGGTAGAGCTGATGTACCATTCTGAAAGATGTCCTTGTGACCCGGGAGGAATAGCAAGCAACCAGAAGTTAGAATGATTGAAAATTATAAGCTTGCACTCAAAAAGATGTGTAATTTATAGGGAGAAATTGTCCACTGGCAAGGATTATGGAAGGGAGCTGAAAATGATGATAGATTTAGATAAACATCTGAGTATGGGTGATAAACACGTTTGGGCATGCTGTCAAAGCTTTCCTTCTCCTTATTTAACTTTTTTTAAAGAACAAAAAATACATCTGAGTAGCCCATTGTAGCTGGTACTGTTAGTTGATCTGAGGAGCTGCATACAAGCTTTATCCAATCCCAAGTTTTTTAGAGCATTAGAGAACATTTTGTTTCAGTTTTAAAGAAACGAAAGGAAATACACTTGTGACAAATGACTTGCCCAGGGTCAGCAGCTCAGAGAGAGACCACACAGATCAGGTCTCCTGATGTCTAGTTTGATGCCTATCCTGTGTAAACTGCCCAAGTTCATCTTGGTCTTTTGGCTGCTTTTCAACAATGCAAACTCATCCCATTTGTTTTCTGGTAGCACTGCCAGGTTTCCATCATCTTTTTTTTCTTCCTTCTTTTCAATACATTTTTTCACAGGCTGTATTATATCTTGCTGTTTTATTTTTTTTCCCTCCCCAAAGTGAACCTCAGTCTGATGTCTTCTAACAATTTCCTTAGAGTAGCAAGGAGCCTGGAGCAAACCCCTGAAGCTAGCACACTTTGGAAGGCTGTAGCCCAAAATACTTCATTTGTAACTCAGGCCTAATCCTTTATAGACTGAATAAAGGATCACAACTTGCTTATTGTGACTGGTAGGCGACTACATTACTCTCTAGGGGGTCTGTTCATCAGTTAAGACATCAATCCTGAAAACTTCATGACTGTCACAGTAGTACGTACAAAAAATATTAGACTAGCAACAACTATCTGAATGCGTACTAAACCTTTAACATTTAACAATCGTTCTAAAATTTTGAAAATGCTTTTTTTTATCACAAAATATAGACCTGTTTAAATAGTTCATTAATATAGTGACTAATACATTTGCTAAGATTTGAGAATTCAGATATTCAAACACTTTTTAAACTAGCAATACTCCATTTCCTGCAGTATAGTCTGCCAGTCTAAGAATACAAATTTTTTTTGCTCCTCTTAAACTGGTGTAGTCTATACATGTATTTGATTAAGTAATTGTTTTTCACTGCATAAACTTTATTTTTTCCAATTTATTCCAATGTTATTTTAGAGAAATGCGGGAATGCACTTAGATGAAAGATCGTTAATAGGTGTGTTTGCACTTTTCTACGATGTATGTATTTACATTCAAATTTGTACAGGGCCTAGATAATTGTCTTAAATGTATTCAATAGAGTTTCTGTTTTCAAATGAGGACAAGTTGATATGCATTTTACCTACCCTTCTTTTGTCAATATTAATATTCCCAGCACCTTGGCTTTTTGTACGGTGCCTTTCCCAAGCGATAATCAAGGAATCCAAGTCATCATTTTATCAAGACACAAAGATTCATCATCTTATTGCCATGATATTTACTGTAAGATCACTTGGTTCCCAGTGTGAGGCACAGACATTTACGAGACATCCACATAAAATGATTAAATGCCTAAAGGGTTAGATTTACTACAGAGGCATTTTTATGGAGGAAGAACACTCTTCAGAAAAGCACAATGGAAAACTCTTTTGTTCACTGATGCTTACTTATGAGTCTAGCACCTTTTCTTTATTGTTAAAGTTACCTGAGTGCTTTCCCAAGGTACTTTCCCAGTATCTTAGTAGCAAAAGATGACATGCTGTATGTAAAACAGTTTTCACATATGACTGATAACACCCAGCTTAGATGTCAGTGGTAAACAGTCATAAATTCTGTGTTCTGAATTGCAGATCTAACAGCTCCAGAAATTTCCAAAAAGCCTCATGAAGTGACTATACCTACCATCCACCTACATGTAAATTTTTGTGATCAGATTACAATAATATTTAGATTGCTGTTTGTCTTTTTTCATCAAAGTGCTGCTGTACCTCACTCCGCCTTGAGGATCCAGAAACAGCTGCATGACTTAAACTCCTCTACACAGTTATGACACGGTCATTTATTATGAAATGTTGTTTAGCCACAAAGGCAAACAAAACCCAGGAAAACTTCCCCATCTTATTACCAGTTACTATGCTAAAATGGTCCATTATCTATAGATGAGGATTTATATATATCACAACAAGGTGAATGAATGCTTTATAACGGGTAATAAGGGATGATAAGGAAAATAAGATGTGATATATGTATCTTTAAAATGGATTTGCAGGTGTCAGATGGTTGAAATGAGGGAGACAGCAGAAAGAGAGTATGACAACCAACTCAGTTACAAATTTCTATAACAAAGCAGACCATATGTATTGTCAAAGAGATTTTTCCCTCAAGGTTCCTCACAAACCAATGGCCTATAGGCATTTGTCTCACATATGCTGAGGTTTAATAATGCTGTTTTCTCTGAGAACCTCTTTCATCTCATCAGACTACTTTGTGCATTTTAAAGCTAGGAAATTAATGCAAGTATTGATTACTGAAACCATCAAGCAGGTTGCAATGTTGCTAATGTTTCAGCCCATTTGGTATACTGGGTTGTTCACATTTTTCTGTATTTAAAAGATGAAAAAATTATTTCTAATTTGATGTGAGATCATAAATTAACATATTTCTTGCATTCCTTGAGCTATAATGTACAAGGGTTTGCCCTTCTATGATTATATTTCATCCTACTTAATGGGGCTAATAAATATGCTTTCATCTTATTGCTGAAAACCAGCTTTTAAAGTTTTTAAAGCAAAATGCTTTCACCTCTGTATTCTTTATTATTATCACTACCATGAATACTACCTGTCAAAGGTAGTACCTACAACAGGTTTTGTGAGAGCAAAGGGATGATTCTCACCACCAGGTGGTATGCATTCAAAGGCATACTCTTCATCTATGTTTTGTGGTTAACTAGTCACAGAACACAAATTAGTGCTTCTTGAAGTGGGAGTTAGCTATTGCTGAACTTACCCCTGTTTTCTGTGCTCATGATACTTGTAATTGTTCCACAAGGCTCAGTCTTGGCTGTAGTTAAGTCAACAGGAGTCTGGATGCCAAGGAATTTTTTTCTATCACTCTTCTCCAACAGATACTAAGAAAACAACTATGCTACGAGGTGTATCTGTGTGTCCTGGGTTCAGCTGGGATAGAGTTCATTTTCACAGGAACCTGGGAGGGGGCACAGGCAGGACAGCTGACCTGAGCTAGCCAAGGAGCTATTCCATACCATGTGACATCATGCTCAGTATATAAGGGAGCGGGCTGGGGGGAGCCCTCGGCTCTTGGTGGGTGAAGTGGTGGAGCATCGGCTTCCAGGTGGTGAGCAGTTGCACTGTGCATCGCTCATTTTGTATATTCTATTATTAGTACCATTGCTGCTGTTGTAACTTCTCTTTTAGTGTGTCCCAGTGAACTGTCCTTATCTCAATCCATGAGGTTCCGTTTTTTTCTTTTCTCCTTTCTGATTCTCCTCCCCATCCCACCGGAGGGGTCAGGGAGGAGTGAGCGAGCAGCTGCATGGTGCTTTGTTACCGGCTGGGCTGAAACAACGACACTGTGCCATAATGGGCCAAAGGAATTCTGTTGTGGTTTCAGCTCAGTCGGTAACAAAGCACCACGAAGCCGCTCACTCCCCCACCCCCACCCCCTCGCCTGGCCACCTTGGGATGAGGAGAAAATCCAAAGGCAGGCTCGTGGGTCGAGGCAAGGACTGGGAGGGATC
>VYZV01008933.1:5034-16834 GCA_013401275.1 Pandion haliaetus
AAATTGCATCTTAACTGCTGCTGTGCAACATTTCAAACATCTAATGTTTTCTCCAGGGTTTTTTTAGTAAGCATATATAAGGTAAGAGAGTTTCATTTGTCTTTTTTTAATCTAAAGTATAAAATAAACAGTTATTTTAAATAATTATTATTAATTCATTTGTGAGCTATATAAATTAATGTTCTAAAAGATGAGATTTTACCTCAATTTATTACATATGCACAATAATCCTGCAACCACAGATACACTTTACAGAAGTCTCACTGAAATATTTTGCAGTTTGAATCTTCATTTTTTTAGCAAGAAGTTTATACAACATGCACAACTCTGTATTTACAAAATAAACTCACCTCACAAGTAACAGTTTTACTAAGTTCTGAGCTTTTTGTTTGGAATTACTTACATTGGCATATGGCCATATTATATATACATATCACTTTTAATACCTGTACAAGTACTAGAAGTAAGAAGAATGGTACTTAATCACCGAACAGATTAGAGAAAAAACTTTAATCACAAGAGACCTGAATTCCACTTGTGATTTGTGTCACAAGAAAAAGATTTCCTTACTCTTCAACATTACTGCATGATTTTCTCAAACCTTGGCATGAATAGTTTTTACTATCTGCCCAAGCCTCTGCCCAAGACTTGAAAAAGCACAACCGATGATGAAGAGGAACTGGCAGACACACACTTCGAAAAAGTTTATCATATTATGCCTCTTTCAATTATGTATTATATAGTCCTGATTTCCAATAGAAAAATTTATCTCAGCTCTAAATTATATTCACGTGGACTATTAAAAGGAGCATACTTTGCAATGCATAAATATAATATTAATTAGCAGAACTCGCTGTGATAAGTTATACAAAAGGAAAATAAAAAACAACCTTAAACATTCTTTTTCTGATTGAACTCTCATGACAGAATAATTAAGGCAGCAGATGTCTTTAAAAATCTAGCAGTGTCTTACTAGGTTTTTACAGCAGAAACACACCTTTCTTTTATGTTCAAAAAGGTGAATAATAATGCTGTGCAGGAAGTGTTCTCCATTAAATTAAACAAGATACATTTAAAAATGTAAGTATGCATATTATATTTAGTTCCTTTATAAAAGACAATGTCTTCTTTCTTTTTTTACTGGAATTACTAAATTCTTTGTTTCTTTTTTCTACGGTATTTAATAAGGTATAACCATCTACATAGTAGAGGCTGGAACGCTTTGTTCTGGGAGGGAGCACCTGTTATTTGAAGATTTTTCTTCATGTTTATTATCCTCATCATAGGTTCCTTCATTTTACTCCTCCCTCTTCTTTGTATTCTCGAAATATCTTAGTTTTGTGAGCTGTAATATAGTTGATTATATCCCTCCTTCTGCTCTGCCTCACTATCCCCAAATGAATGTGGAAAATTTTGGTAAGAGTGGTTAATACTCTGGCAACCATTACACCATTTTAACTTTGTACATTACTACACTTTGCATACACTCCTTCAGCAAATTTTGGTTTGTTTNCTGAAAATTGTCTAATAATTCCCACAGTTATCCTAATGAATTCAGTGGGACTACTTACATTCAAAGTGTGCAAAGTGTATCAGCATGTCTGGGTCTAGAGAGTGAACAGAATAAGTAGTTTGCTAATAAGGGGTTAAAAGTTTATGAACAACACTTTGTATTAACTGGGATAATGTATGTGGCTTACAGAATGCCCTGCCTTGGCTTTAGAGTGAATTATCCTTCTGAAACACAATGTGTTGTATTTTTTCTATTTAGAGCTTCTCTGTGAAACATAATTATCGAAGGAAAAACAGTGACCTCAAGAAATAAGGTGGGAGAGCAGATTGAAGAAGTATCAATGCTGTTTAGACAGTAAAATCTCCATGCAAAGAGTGGAAACTCAGTTTACTTACAATACCATCAAAATATACAGAAAAATCAAGGCATATTCCATAATTAAAGTAAATTTCTATTTTACAAATTTCAGACAAGCAAAGCTAGCTCCCTACATCATTGTAAGATGAGGATATATGTATGATCCAGTATATTAAACCTGAAAAGGGTAATAATACCAATGGAGATGAGACAGGAAATAATAATATTTTATTAAACTATTATAAGAACTTTTACAGACAAATTACTAAGGGTTCCATGGAGGAGACAGATTTACTTCCAGTGAGGCAAATTTTTTCATACCTGGCTAAAGACAAAGATACAGAAACTACAAAAAAGAAAAATATACAACTATTAAATCCTTAAACGTAGTCAGTGCTCCAGGATGTCGTAGGTTTCTGAGGGAGATTTAGAAAGTCTTCTTGTACCATTTTGCATAATAATCTATTTGATTAATTTCAGAATCTTATAGATGTTGTTAATTAACTAAGCTAGGGATTCCCATGTCCCACAAGATGTGTCATAGATGACTCAAAAACTGGCACAATTTTCATCGGTGATAAAATGTGTGACATGCATTATGACCAATCCTGAAATACCTCTGCACTGCTGAAGTCTTAGCATCACATATTGTTTTTTGGTTTGCTTTTTCTTTTTAATATTAAATATACAGGTAACATTCTGAACAAACCTCAATTTAGTATATATAATTCTTTTCCCAAATTTTACTCCATAGTTGCAACAGCAGTAACATCTCTTTTCCACCCTTGCTGCTTTTGCCTGCACAAACACATATCATTTGGTAGTGAAGCAGACAACAGTGCAAAAATAAAGTAACTTTTTCAAACCAGCCGAGATGCCTACAAGTCAAAGACATCTGAAGCTGTCTCCAAACACTATTTTGCTAAGTTTGTAACATATGTTGGAGTTAAAATTTACGTGAATATATGAGTGTTGTGTTGTAGCACAAGTCCCTGACAGAACAGCTTGCCTGCCTGTTCAAAGACTGCCCCTTCAGAAATAAAAAACTTGGATAAGAAGGAGTTTATGACTATATCACACAAAAAGTAGCCCACGGAAACCTGAAGATATGTGGTTTGTTGTTCCTGGCCTTTTTACAAGCATAACTGCATAGATGGGATCATGTGAGTTGTGTGTGCAGATCCAGAAAAATAAATGAACATACAGTCACTATGCTTGCATTAGGGATACCAGTGAGAAACTATAGAAATATGTGATATATTTTTTTTTCATGTACTTCAGATGTTTCTGCCTGTGCTTCTGCAAATAATACAGTTGCTTTCAGATTAATACTGAAAATTCATTGCTTTTTAATAGTTTCTTTTGTACTACTATATATCAGGCCATTTTATTCGATGCTCAGTCCTGTGCTAGGAATTGAATATACCTTTCTGTGAGAGCTGGTTTCATATAGATTTTTTTTTCCTTCTGAGCTACTGTGTCTTTCATTATGTTCTTTTTTATTGCACTACCACTTGCTATGGTATTTGCTTTCTTCTTTTTTTTTTTTTTTCTTTCCACAGCTTCACGGACTAAGGTGATTTAGAGATTTCTGTAAGGGGAAGAAAAATTTAGACATACCTGGTGTTACTGCTGCCCCTGAGGACATGCTGGAATGAACTTACCACCACGAG
Source organism: Pandion haliaetus (assembly GCA_013401275.1). NCBI lineage: Eukaryota > Metazoa > Chordata > Aves > Accipitriformes > Pandionidae > Pandion > Pandion haliaetus. The sequence continues at coordinate 8,578 of VYZV01008933.1, forward strand.
ATGATAGGAAAGATGTCTGGGGATCCAGCAAAACATCTTCAATTAAAATTTCCCACAGGTCAAAGGGAGAATGGGAGTGGAAGGCCAATAAAATATATTCTGTGCACAGACAACTGTCTCAATAATGGATAAAGACTGAAAAAAAGTTATGATTTAGGCAGGTAATAGTGCATTTATATTAATCACTTTCTCGTAGAAGCTTCTGAGACAAGGCAAAGGAGTTTAAAATTGACCTCTCTCCTCAGAGGCTCTGTAAGTTTCTGTAGTCTCTGTGCTGGAACCTCTTTCTGCAGCAGAAGGGACAAGCGCCACCTGAGAAGACTCACTCCTGTAACTCAGGGGAGGACTGAAATCTTCCATGCATGAAGTGCCAGCTACTTTTGCTGTTTGAAGAAGGAGGTGTTACACTACTAGAGAAAAAAAAAAAATCATTGCTGTCTCAGTAGTAGGATGTATAGGGCTTTACATTTCTGCATACTCTCGTGTCTCTGAAGTATGCAGACCAATGGGAAAGATGTGGTCTCTTCATGATCCTCTGTTTTTCCCTTCTCTTTAACAAATCCCATGTTATAAAATAAATTCAGTAACGAATCCTCAGAATGTAAGCCCCAGAATGCCTGCTGCAGGTTCCCAAACTCCAAATTACAGAATTGGGAAAGCTTCTGAAAAACAATTAATGGAATAATTGCTCTAATCTGTCAGTTAAAGAATTGCTATGAAGAGGTTTAGGAAATATCTAGTGACTCACAGTGGCTGAATGTTCACACCATACGGGCCACTCATTTCAGAATTTCTTTTGCTGATTTTATAATCCGTGTACTCTAGGGACCTTCTCTGAATCTTAGAAAAGTATGCATGGATTTGAAGATAATCTTTTTATTAATAAATCTTTTTAATGAACATAGCCAATAAGAAAAAAATGAGTACTGGAAGCAATTATATATTGGGAATCAAATTAACACGATGAAACCGTAATCCTTTAATCACTAACACTCATCTGAGTTTTATTTACTTACTAGAACATACAGACTATTTTCAAACCCGATGTGAAATCCAAAAAAAAGTGCACAGCTTAGAACAAATCTAGCTAAAATTGGCAGAACTGAGTTTGGATCATCCTAAAAAACGGAACTCTCACAGAAAGGTGATCTCTCCTTCTCTCTAATTTATTTAGATTATTCTTTAGTGAATGCTGGCCTTCATGTTTGGAGAAAAACATTGTCTATGAAATTCATATCACCTACCTACCTGTAGACTGGGCTGCCTACCAAACTTTACACCAAGATTTCACAAAGCAAACAGAATGTAGGATGCACACCTTGAGGCATTTTAAAGCATCGGATTTCTAAGCTGTTCTTTTACTAATTATTCATAGTATTGTAAATAAAAGATAGGGAAATAAAACTAGATACCTGCAAACATATGGTTGCATTAATATGGTGATGAGTGCTAGGTAATATTTTGTTTTTTCTCCACAGAGCTTAATAGCTTGGCTAATCATCAAGCCAACTGCTGTCACTGTGCTTGGAGTACTGACAAAGCAAATAAATCTCTGTCTGTCTAGAGCATTGCCAGAGACAGTCTGCAGCAAACTCCAAGTATCTTACTTTATTCTCTTTTTCTTTTTTTTTCAAATTATTTTGCAGTTTTCCATTGCAATCTCCTTAATTTTCCACCATCCTTTTAAAGTTGTAGGTGCCAGAGGTGGACCTATCTAGGCACGGTTATCTCCATACTTCCACTCCCATCATCCCTAATCAGACCTACAAAGGACCCTCTTGATCCTTTGTGTGGCTCCTTTGCTGTATAGACTGAATTATATGACCAAGTTAAATATTTATGATTCTGTCAACTTTAGCATCACCGTGAATATTTTTAGACTTACATTTGCTCCTAGACTACTGATAAAGGAACTAAACTACACCAAAATTAAGCAGTGATCTCTACACTGTTACACTACAACAAGTACATTATGTTGACATACATATATTACATTTTCTGTTTTAATACATTTACAATATAAAATTTGAATGTTTAAAAATAAAATATTGTACTATATTAAATTAAGTGCTTTATAAAAACCTAAGCACATTACTTTGTCCATTCTTACATTCATCAGCAAAGCTCACTATATACTTTTGTCATTGTCGTGGTTTCAGTTTCAGCCCAGCCGGTAACAAAGCACCACGCAGCCACTCGCTCACTCCCCACCCCTGCACCTGGCCACGTTGGGATGAGGAGAAAATCCAAAGGCAGGCTCGAGGGTCGAGACAAGGACTGGGAGGGATCACTCACCAATTATGGTCACGGGCAAAAGACAGGCTCAACTTGGGGAAGAAACAAAATTAATTTCATTTACTACCAATCAATTAAAAAACAAGGGTATTAGGAAGGAAACCCAAACATCAGAACACCTTACCCGCCTACCCCTCCCTCCTTCCCGGCTCAGCTCCATTCCCGGTGCTTTCTACCTCCTNCCGTGGGGTCCCTCCAACGGGAGACATTCCTTCACCAAATTCTCCAACGTGGTTCCTTTCCGTGGGCTGCAGTTCCTCACAAACTTCCCTGGCGCGGGTCCTTTCCGCGGGCTGCTCTCCAGTCTCACACTGCTTCAGCGCAGTTTTTACCATGGAGTCACAGCCATCTTCGGAAGCCTCCGCTCCACCGTTCACCCCCATGGGCTGCAGGGGGACAACCTGCTGCCTCACCACGGGCTGCAGGGCCATCAGCCCCCTCCTTCTTCACTGACCTGGGTATCTGCAGAGGGGTTCCTCTCACATTCCAATCCCCCCACTCCCTGCAGGTTCCCCTTGTCAATCTGTTCTCCCAGAGGCGCTCCCACCGTCACTCCCTGTCTGGGCCAGAGGCGGGTCCGGCTTGGAGCCGGGGGATCTTCCAGCAGTTTCTTACAGGAGCCACCTCTGCAGCCCCTCCCCCACTACCAGAAAAAAAACCCACCACACAAACCCATAACAGTCATATGCTGGGGCAAGGACATTTCTTTAACTACCTGCATTCGCATTTTAAACAACAATCCTTTCCTTTTCATGTTTCTTCTTTCTTAACCTTTGCACAGTATAGAAAATGTAGCGAGGAAAAGTTGAATCAAAAAAAATCTGTGCATGGATCTAAGTATTGGAGATATTAATAAATTATTTAGAAAAGGGGGTAAGAATGTAAAGGAACAAGCTTTGCTGACTTCATCATAGTATTCTCATAACTGAAGATTAAGATTTGTTGTGAAGAATAATAGAAGGATCTTAGAAAATTTTGACAGTCCAGTAAAAAAGCAGCTGAAATGTAGTGTAATTTAATTTAAACTGATTCACATGGTTATGTCTTAAATACCTCATTTTAAAATTCATTTGGAAAAAGAGCAGAAGAAAGGTGGAAAGAATGATTAAGTACAGAAGAACATCCAGGCAAAGAAACAATTAAACACACTAAATCTCTTCAGTCTTAAAAAAATTACCACGGGGTAATACACTGGTCTACAAAATCCAGCAAAGCATTCAGAAGATAATCAGGAAAGGATTGTTCATTACCTATTTCCATGCAAGAACGAGATGTGCATCTATTAAAGTTTGGAGGTGAAATGTCTGAAAAAAAAAATTAAGAAAGGGGTTCTTGCAACAGGGATATTTTAATCTGTGGAAATCACCCCTGGAATGTTTGAGGCACTGAAAGGTCTCATGGGTTCAGAAGACAGACGAAGGAGCTTTTGGAGCAGAAGTCTCTGCAAGAAGTGACTTTGCCTTAGAAAATCCTTGAAAAACTGTCATGGACAGTTTGGAGGGCACTATGAGGAAGTATCACACATATATCCCTTTCTTTTATAGTTTTACTTTATGCATTTAGAGAGAGAGGATATTGGGCTCAATGGACCTTTTCTGACCCTGAATATCTGTTCTTATATACTTAGTATGGAAATAATTGCTCCATACCTTCACTATAATCTGTCTTTAAGCAGTGATGTAATAAGAGAAAACCTTTTATGAACAGCCAGTGAAGTTTGTATTTCTTCTGTTTAACATACCTATTCCCTGTGGCTTTCACTCAAGCTATAATCATAGCCATTGCCACTATCACTGGTGAAGGGAATCAGATTAGTTCCACTCACATGCAACTCTGAGTAGACAGAGAATGATTGTACTAAAAATTATTTGTAATATTTAAAAATTCAAATCTTATTTTTTCTATTTTTGTCTTGTAAGTGGTTATCTGTGTAAATGGTTAATAAACTAAATAAGAAGTTAATTCTGATGTTATTTTCATCTTAGACAGCTGCATTTCCGTACACTTAAGGAGGTAATTTTAACTTTACATACTTGAAAATGAAATTATAAATCTTCATGAGAGAAAGTTTTGTACATATCAGTTCCCTCTACATAAAACCAAAATTCACTGATGCCATTATGGTAAAAATAGTTCCAAAATTTTATTGTGCATCTCCTTTTTTATTTAGAACATCACTGTAAACTAATTAAAAGCAAGAAAAAAACAACAAAATTAAAACCAACAAAAAAGCAGCCAACCCTAAACTTTTGTTATCTTTCCCAAAAACGGGAAAAATACCAAACATGTTTTTTAAATATTTTCCTTGTCATGGACATTCTTTTCTATGAATAAAAAGAGCACTCAAAGTTTATGTCCCACTGAATTTAAGCTCATCAGTAGTTTTCCTGCATTTTCTCTGAGAAAAAAAACCACCAATCTCTCAAGATTTAATGCAAACAGAGCTATTACAATGATCACAGGTAAAAATTTATGTCATTTCTTGTCAGGAGACTGACTTTTTAGTTACACCTACTAATGATGCAACATTTCTTTTAATCTTAAAAATAATCCAGGCCATATTGTGTGTGTTGTGACTCAATCTAGGAGTTACAGGTATCTGGGGAAAAAAGTGTGTAACAACCTCCCTTTATACACAACCATCAGGGCAGAGTGCTGAAGGGAGGAGTCAACTGTTCCTTCAGTCCGTGTAAAGGAACAGACTTGCTTTTCTCCCTAATATTTTGAAGTGCTCACTGTGCAATCTGCTAAACCTGAGGAAATTAATCTAGTCTACTATAGCACTCTTGATTTCTTCTGCTTTCATGGCACTGTTTGAATCATCTAGTGTATGCATCCACCTTCAAGCTCTGTAGATACCTCAATGGAAAAGTATTGCATTTAACATTTGTCCTTGGGAAGACACAATGCATGGAGAAAAAAAACAGAAGGTGGTTCTATCCAGCAGATTTTTGTCCTCACATTATGGGGTTCCTAGCAGTAGCAAATAAAAGTGAAAACAGAGAAGGCCAATGTTCTCCACAGACACAGAAAGAGAGCTGTCTATTCACAATATGTGACTAGGATGGTTGTCACTGCTTTTAGCTCTCAGGTAATGCTGACAACAATGATATTAAGGTTAATCTACCTATGTAAAATAATAAAATTCAGATATAATATAATTCAAGTAGACTAATTTACCGATTAATTCTAAGAAATGGAAAAAGTGTGCAGTTTAACCACTGGTTTCAAGCTTCACAAACAAAAGGAAGAAAAGTAATCTGTTAGTAACTCTATATATGAGCAGCCAGTACCTAGACTTCAAAGATGACTGCCTCTAGACTGCAGATAGCTTAGGTTCTGAAATGTAGTCTGAGACTTCTTCATTTAGACCCACAACATTTTAATAGCTCATCACTTTCATGTGATGTGTTTAATGTTAAACTTATTGATTAAATAATTTCTTGAAATAAGTCACTATTACTGTAATGTGTGGATGAAATAATGGAAACTAACAAAGATCTTTTTTCTCACAAGAGATCTATTTTTTATTTTTTGGCTTTTAGTTTTCCGCTATATCCTTCACTAAGTTTCTGAGGAAAGCAGATTCTCTTTAATCCTATTGGCAAGTGTCTGAGCTCTCCAAGGATATTTTGTCAGCTGTCCAAATTTAATTTGTATCTAAGATAACCTAGCTAGCTGGAAACCCAGTTTCCTATAAATAGCAAAGGAAGTATATTACATTTAATTTTTCTTAAGAACATTAAATATGGTCTCACTAAGATTGCCATGGGAAAGAGAAAAAAGGTTGCTTTGGGTTCAAAGGAGTCTGTAGCAACTTTAATGGAGAAAAAATGTATGTTAAGGATACATCTGTTTATTTGTTCTTTCAAAAATCTTTCTTGATCATTTTTGCTTTCATAATGTTAAGTGGTTTAGGTCATACACCATAATGTAACACGACAGTAGACAACAGGAGGCCCTGAATGCAGATGCCTGTCAAAAAAATTATGTGCACAGACACAAAGGTAAAATCTATTGCAGTTACTTTATAAAATAACTAATCTATGGTCATGATCAAATCAATACACACCCTTAACAAAGTGCATTAGGATGACAGAAGAGTTTTTCAGAATGACAAACAAGCCCCATGTGCAAAGATACATGTGTATACAGACATATCATATTGAGAAGCCCAGCAGTTCAACTGTCTGAAAGAGTCCTTTGGTTGTGCTTTTTATCTACTAAGCATAAGTATCCAAAGATAATTAAAAATAATTTCCTACTATTTATTATGTAACATCAAATTTCCATTTTTTCTAGGCTATGGAAAAAGACTGTGGTTTTTTCTTTTTCTGTAAATGCACAAGCAATTTCAGCTTTGAAACTCTTTCACTTACTAATACTTACCTCCTAGTTACCAATAAGCAAGACATATCACAAAACTGTAACTTAAATTGTTCCATTTTTTTTCAACAATCGGTCTTGTCACTTTCCACCCTAGCACTAGCATCCCACAGCAGATTTTATAGATTCCTCTTTTGAATAAATTCTTAAAAATGAATGGCTGGGCTGGGCTTAAAATACACCAAACAATACAAGCAATCAATCTCACCATATTTCTGTGTTAAAATAAAACTATTTCTGAACTCTGCTACAATTGAAACACCCTGTCAGACATCCCATACATTTAAATTTTCAGTACAACTCATCATCACATCTCAACACTAATTAACAATAGCGCACAGTATCTCAACACTTACAGTTACACATATCAAACCTGCTTTAAATACAGCTTTATCCATCATATCTTTTTTTATCCTACATCTATGTGCCATTTATGCCTTCTTCCTCCTCTAGGAAACTCCAGAAGTTGTAGCTAAAATATTTTATATCATTCCTGTTCCCATACACATCCTTAACAACACTGGCATCAAAAACCTTGTTTGTCCTCATCTTCAAGTCTCTTCATCCTCACCTTAATCTCTTCTCACAGTCTGGTCCATCCTAGTTCTTAATCCTTTTCTTCACATACTTGTTAATTGTTACTTCCTTCGACTTCACATGTGACATGAGGATTTATGCCATGGATATGGCCACTGATAACTAATAATGTTCTTTCTAAAACTAAACAATGTATTTATTTCAGCAATATTATTTTGTACTTCCAGAAGGAGGCCAAGCTCATCAGCTGAAAAGCATTTCTACCACACACCTCTTTTTGAAAGATCATAATTAATGCAGGATTTGTTTCACAGACTCAAGCAGTAACCCTAAAATCTGCAAGGTTTGAGACTCTCTCTGACTTCTTATGTAAGAAGATCATCATTCATAAGAACGCAAAATCACCTGAATTATACAAGTGTCACATCCAGATTTATCTATCAAAGTGGCTTCAGAGAAGGTAGAATAAAGCATCAAATGAGCAATCATGGAGGAGCAGACTGGGCAACCTGGTCTGACTTCATAGCTAACACTGCTTTGGGCAGGAGGGTGGATGAGATGGTATCCAGAGGTCTTGAACTATTCTGGGGTCCTGCCATTCTATGAATCTGGCCTGGGTGAAAGTTTCTCATCCAAAAGGAAAAAAGGACTTATACTCTGAAACTTGATCATATTTGTAAAAATACATAAAGATCTGTTAAGTGTTTGTGCTTGGGCATGCACATGTGTGCTTAACGGTTTTTCTAACACTTTTTTCTACTTAAACAGGAAAAATATACTGATAATTTCACCAAAATCATACATACAAAACTCAGACACACTAAAATCCTTACAGTCACAGATCTGAAGGTTCTCACAGGTGATACAGGATATTGAACTCTTTATTATTTATTATGTCTTCTGAGTCTGAAGGGGAAGGTTTAATCACATTTAAGCCTGTGGAAATCACTATCTTAAGCAAAAACTGGGAAAGCTGTCTTTCTTTCAAGCTTCAGAAATATTTAGTGTCATGAACAATGAAATGCAGAGCTTGCACATT
>VYZV01008936.1:400-10790 GCA_013401275.1 Pandion haliaetus
AAGCTACAAGACTACTATATTTGTCTCTGGCCCCCCAAGTAAACATGCTTAAGTCCTGGAAGCATACTTTTTTTGGCAGAGCTGGTACATATCTGTACAGTTTTTATCATTGTTGAGAAATAGCTAGAGATTACTATTTCTTGAATGCTATTCTGTGAATGAGAGCTATGTAGGTAGAACAATTCAATTAATTTCACCAGACTCTTGCATTAGCTACACTAATAAATAGACAAAAACAGAATACAAATGCCATTAGCAAGGTAACAGCAACATATTTGGACATACCTGATTTAGCTGGATACTGGTGTTCTTTTCATCAGCATTTTGTATCACTTTCAGAACAATTTCAATAGTTTCATAGTCATAAGGATCAAGCTGTTCAAAATAAGGAACTATTTTATAAGATCTCATATGATTTGTCTTATAAAAACATACAACTGAGTTAACTTTTTCCAATTTTAATACCAACTATATTGACATAACACTGAAGAAACAGTATAAGCATCATGACATACTTCTCTAAAAGAAAAGACTTCCACTTCGTAACACTAAATCCTAAAAAAATTGTCAGGATATTGCAGAAAGACCAAATACGAAGTGATGAAAAGAAAAAAACCCAACAAACCCCAAAACCCAACCAAGCAAAAAAACCCAAGATCTAAAAATAGACAGGGGCAAAAAAATTTAATACAATTTGAAATATTTCCAGTGTGCTATGATATTTAGAAATTACTTTTTTGTTTATTTTCTGGTTGTTTTTTAAGGGAAGTTGGGAAGAAAGACTCTACCCGTCTTTAAAGAAAATTAAATATGTTGTTCTGTTTTTTTGTTCTGGAAATGTAGAAAACTGAAACTTAACATTTACATTCTTTAGCAAAATCGGAAAAGAATAACTTTTAAAATTTCTGTGGAATTATTAATCTGTCATTCAAGTGACATTTGAGACCAGATGCATACTTCAGGGATTCTTTTTGCTTGTTTTGGCATGGTTTTTTTTGTTTTGTCCTTTTTTTTTTTAAATTTATTTTTTACCTTGTGCAGTATTCCACTCAGGCTAGTGACCAGGTCTTTTGTGCTTTTCAGCAGAGGAATTATTTCTAGTGCTCTAGCTAGTAATGTGGAATGAGGTTGCTTCTCACTGTATTCTGCAGAGTCATCTTCAATGTGATTTGTATTAGCATTCTGGAGAAGAAGTGTTTCAATGCAAAGCTGCAGTGCGGCATCACTGTCCAGCATGAAAGTACTAGAAGAAGACAGAATAGTATTTTCTCTGTGACCTTTGGTGTCGTCAAGGTGCTCATCTCCTTGTGAATAAATTCACCAGGCCAGTATGTGTTGTGATTAATATTTAAAAAGGAACAATTTGCATATCACATTAATTAGGATCTATTTAAATTAAAATAGATTTTAATAGGCATTGTTATTACTACAGCAACAATTAAATACAATTGATTTGCTTCTATTATTACCTGCAGTAATTCAATATGAGATCTGTGTCTACTTTTGGATTTTGTACCAGCGTTCTTATCAGTTCCTTCTTCCTTATTGGTGGTTGTCTAAATACAGTCTCAAACGAAATCTACAGATAAATAAACATTTTATCTTCTTCCCAAAGAAGTCATTTAGGCAATATCAAGACTATTTCCTTATATAGTTAACCTCTTACATTTTCTTTAGTTTCAATCCAGAGATTTTTAAAGCAGCAAAAAGCAGTGCATTTGCTGACTACGCCCTGTGCCAAATAATACCTAAGCACTTAAAAGTTCTTTTACAGCACCCTCAATTATTGCATTTCTCAGTTTATGAGGTTTATTTAGGATGACAAGCAGAATGAAAAATTAAAAATAAAACCACCCCCCAACTTTCCTTACATTTGAATGGGAAATCTGTCTAAAAAACACAATACATCTCAAAATATACTGACATTTAATCAGTTACTGAAACCCTAAGATAAATAATTAAAAAAGAAAAAAAATAAAATCAAACTTACACCAAATTTACCAAGTCGGATTCCCCATTCTGCATCAGTAACTAACTCTTGGAATTTTTTTTTTTCTTCTGCTTCACCACATTGGTTAGCAAGCTGTGCTCCAACCAGAGCTACTGCCTAAAAGGAGCGAGAAGGGAAATGAACACAATTATAATAAATAATTCGAAAATTGGGAATCCTAAGGTCTAAATCCTTAGGGGAACTTAAAAAAAAAAATTCATAGATGATCAGACAACTGTGTAAAATGANAAGGTAGTATCAGGCTTACCCCACCTCCTGAGTTGGCAGTTCAAATCTGCTTTAATGTTGAGTTTCTTTCTCAAAAATATTTTCTTGGTATTGTACTGGTGAAACTAATACAAAAGGTATTTTTTAGACATCATCTTTTCTCCAAATTTATGTTATTCTTCCTCCCCATTTCTTTGTTATGCTTTACTTCCCACATTCCTTTATATTTTAATAGATGTATTTATTTATTAAATCCATTCTTGACAAGTGCTGTCAGAGAACAATTTCTACAAAATAAGGTAGGTATAAATTATGGTGGGACCCGAAATAAACAATTTCAAGCTTTGGAATAAGACTTAATGAGGTAACCTAATACTTGGATTTAGATCACACTAACTATTCACAGCAACTGCCTGTGCACAATCTTACACTGTGGTAAAGAGAGGTAGCTTCTCTCTCAGTGGTGCCCTAAATGAGGAACTTGTTCAAACAGCTATAACCTTAATAATGGTAAACTATTGAACTTCCATATGATATGGCTGATGTCTTTTTTTAAAGAAACTCTTTAAAGTTCATATTTTCTGAAGAAATACATTGCCTTGTGAATTTACCAAAACTTTTCTGTAATTTTGCCATGTGTTGTTTATGACATCCCACAGCTTATTGAACATATCTTCCTTGGGCAAAATCATGCAATATCCCAGTGCCAGGTTCTGATCTATGAGACGACAGTTGAACACCTGTGTTTTGGGGACAAAAAAAAAAGAACAAGGTATAAACTTTAGGAATTTATTTTAACAGGTCTCTCTGTATAACACATGAAAAGTACTCTGTAATTTAGAGGTGTATTGTGCCTTTAAGTTAGAGGGGAAAAAAAACCCAATAAAAATGCATTTCAGATTTTAGAACTTAAATCTAAATATACTGAAGCTAGTCTAAAAGTAACTTCCCTTAGTCTAAACTGCCTTAGAAGATGGTATATTGCAGGTTTTGCAGATAGCTTTTTAAAACTCTCCTCAACTTGAAGAAGTCTACAAATCTAAAATGAAACCAGGATTGAAAATGAGATAGAGAATACCTACAGATCATACAGGCCATTGTTATAATTTAGGAGTCCTTAAAGGACCCCACAAAGATGAAGCTCCCCACTGTACATAACCTTTCAGGCAGAGCAACTAGTGTATAATCAGAGCCATAGTCTGCAAGAGGCTCAAATACGCCAGGGCTACAACATGTGGCTGCCAGCGATGTGGTGTCAGTTCAAAGACTATTCAGAAACACGTGCTCCAGCTGTGGTAAGAAGCAAGGCAACTGCGACGGCAGAAGCCAACACTGTCAGGCTATCCAGCCCACGCCCCACTGTGGTATTGAGACATGAGGCTGTGGAACCCCATCCCTTCCTAGCACTGCAATATTGTCAGTACTTCCGTTCACCTTCTCTACGGTTTTCCAAGGTGTGTGATTCTTCCAGAATGTGTGGGGTTTGTGGTATTTGGCCACATGACAATTTCAGAATGGGCTTCTGCAATAGGGAGGGTAGCCCCTTTCTTGATAGAGCAGAAGAAAGTGCTCACTTTTACCCTTTTCAGAGCATTCTTACCTTGTGTAGTAAGGTCAGGATAGTGGTCGTAATTACTGAAGTACACTTCTGTTTCATAGCAATGAGAAAGCTTTTGGTTTCAGCTAGCATATTGCCATCATGTAGCTATTATTAAAAAAAACCCCAAAACCAGTCAGTCAGCACATAGTTAAAAATAAATTCTAAGCCTTCAACTTCTCTTGTCATTTATAGCATAATACAAGGTACTATAGTAATTGTATTTTCAGATTTAATTAAGGTCTTATAAAGATCTCTTCTAGGTAGAAAAAGGATTTATGTTTCCAAGTGCTTTTGCACTGAGGACTGTTTCTTATATTCTACTTGCAACTCTTCCCATGCTAACCAATGATAAAACAATGTGAAAGAACGTAATAAAACATTATTAACATTCATTTTATTCCTGGCCTCCCTGCAGAGACTAGAAGTTTAGTTCTGAACATACTTTGCAAAGAGAAACAGAGGACCATGAAAAATAGGGAAGAGACTACCAGCTCCCTTCACAAAATGACTCAACATCTGATCAAGTGGTAGTAATTTTTGAAAGGTCATGGCGAGAGCCTCTCCCATAGCTATCAAATTCTTATGTAACTACTCTAAACTCGTTAATAGTTGGCATACTTCTAAGATTTACTCTCAGCAAAATTCAGCATCGTCCTTGCCATACCTTTTCACTCAGGGACAAATCCATGTTATTTGATACACCATGCTGAAGACAGGATCCAAATGAACAGACTATTAGCCGCAAAGCTAACTCACACTGACTGCACTCCATGAGGTTCTGTAGCACTGCACAGATGGGAGTTCTAGCTGGCAACAGAAGGTTCTGTCCTGTGATATATTTCAAAAACAAACAACCCCAGAAAATAATTAGTATATTTATATTAAGCATATTGTTCTTGGAATTAGTATCAGAGCAGTTTCTCTTCATTAAATTTATGACACAAGATCAGCCTTAGTTGCCTTTGAAACCTTAAATTTTCAGGGCTTTTAATTTAATACAGACTCCCATTTTAGTTCAAAAACCAGAAGTTTGTCCCCTTCTTAGAAAGGCCCTAATCAATCCTAGCTTACAGTGGCAGAACTTCTGTACCGAAGTACAGGCTTTGACACCATGCTCAAAATCACATGGCTGAATGGTAGCAATTATCATCCAAACTGGTGTTTTCTGTGCTGAACCAAGCTATCTCCCTAGAATATGGCTTTAAGTGGAACATCTAGGCACCTATTAAAAAAAACTATGCATTAGGCATGCTTGTGTAGGTTTAACTTAAACCTCACGTTTTCTAGTGGTCTGGTTTATACTTTTAGCATGGTGAATCTGCCATCATGATACCTTTAATAAATGCGCAGTTTGCCAGGCTTGTAGAGTCTAAAGGATGCAGCTTGTTCTCTGAAAGACAGACAAATACACATCAGTAGCATGCCAAGATCTCAGCAACACTATGAAGCCTGGAAGTACCTTAAAAATACTGTACTTCAGGGACAGTACATAAAATAAAGACACATGAACTCCAAGAGCCAGGACTGCTTTTTTAACTGTGCCTAATCAGAAGTTATTTTCTAGGAGGGAATAATATATTTTCAAATGCACAAAGGAATACAAACCAACAGTTTTCAGTAACTACTTTGTATGTAAATCCCTTTGTCTTGATAAGACAGTCAACATAACTGATAGTGAGGTGGGGGCTGGTCTCTTCTGTCAGGTGGCTGGTCATAGGACGAGAGGAAATGGCCTCAAGTTGTGGCAGGGGAGGTTTAGATTGGATATTAGCAAAAACGTCTTTACTGAAAGGGTTGTCAGGCATTGGAACAGGCTGCCCAGGGAAGTGGTGGAATCGCCATCCCTGGAGGTATTAAAAAAGCGGGTAGACGGGCACTTCATGACATGGTTTAGTGGGCCTGGTTGACAGTTGGACTCGATGATCTTGAAGGTCTTTTCCAACCTAAATGATTCTATGATTCTATAAACACTTTATCTGTGAATGTAATAAATCTATTCAAATCAATCAAATAAGCATATCCTTTATAGGTAGATTTAGCACTGTGCAACAGTATTTGCAATTACATGCTTTTTAATACACCAAAGACATTACGAAAGAAAGCATTTACATCAAGAAGTATTAAAAATAAATAATTCTAAAATATTCAGTGCTTCTTTTAGAGAGCTGGAAGTGTCTTTTTTTCAGCACCTACAATGTTGTAAGGTTCTGTTTATATACTTGAAATTTTCAAAAAGTTATGTGTATCTACAATGGTATATAATACAAGGACAATCAATTTAGAATAAGCTGAAATTCATCTTGATAAAACCCTGTCTCCATTAGTGACTACCAGAAGATGTCTACAGAAGATCATAAGAACAGGGCAAGTTTATAGTAACACTTCTCCAGAGCATTCTCCATGTTTTCAGCTATTTCTCATTTTGATTCTTTCTGACCCAGAACAAAAACCAAAGTCATCTTTACAACATTCTATACTCCCCCAATGGATATTTCTTCCATGAGTTTGTCTAATTGAGATTTCTGAGGTGATAATTTCCACACATATGCTGAATTATTTATATTCCTAGACAAAAACTAATATGAAATACAGATTTTTATATTGAGTCAATGTTCAGGAAAGCACGTTTACCACAAACAGGCAGAAGAGAAGAAATAGTTTCATATGCAACTGGAAGAGCTATCTGTGGATCAAGTACTATCCCATCTTCATTAAAGAAGTCATCGTAAGTCCACTCTTCATAAGGATCTTTATCTCCTCCAAAAGACGTTGTCTAAATAAAACATTGTCAAAAGTAAATGCAATAAAAAGAACAGCTAACAAGCCTACTAACAAACTAAGAGTTGCAAGAGATTCCAGTTTTCAAATACAGGAATAGAACGCAATCTTCTATTTGAAAATGGATTCTGCTATACTATTTTTTGTTAAATGGCCAGTAGCATTAAACACATTTCCTAGAGTGGCCACATTTCTCTTTAATGTTGCAGGTACTTAGTTGTACAGCCAAAATGCATTGTTTAATTAATTTAATGGAGGTTTTCATAAACATTCTTAGCCAAATGTTATAAGCTAACATTTTTCAAACGGATAATTTTTTAGAAAAATAACATTCAGTGCATAAATATGCTTGCCTAGCCACTTTGGTCTATTCCACTCAAACTGTAAGAGCCCATTCATCTCAAGTAGCCTGAAGCACTGCTTGACCTGAACAAAAAACAAAGATGCTATTCAAGAACTTAATCCCTCTTAAAGTTTTACAGAACTGTTGGGAACGCCTTCACATAATACATGCCTTTAAAAAATCAAACCCTCCCTGCCATATTTTACCTATTTAAAAAAAAACAAAACCAACTTTTTTTGAAGTCAGCTCTCTATGCTCTCTAGCAGTCCTGGTAGCAGCTATTCAACAAAATCACTAATTTTCAGTCACGTTAGCAGGATTTATTATACTGAAATGTAATTGGAGAATGCTACTTGTGCTTGTGCCACAGCTGCACTGCTTTTAGTACTCAAATCAGATTACTCCTGATGCTGAAGTACACACATATCCAGGAAAATTTTTATTTGTAGAGCTGTGTGGTTTTTTTTTTTTTATTGTTTGCTTTTTAAACAAGCTGATTAAATATTGCTGGAGAAATGGGAGGAAAAAAAAAAGTATGTACAGTGAACACTATTCAGTCAATCAAGACATTAAATATGTTAAAAAAATATATATATATAAGTTAGCAGAAAATACCTTTACTGTAAATCCATAGTTTTCTATTTGGCACTGTCTGTAAATTTCCTTGGCAGCCAAAGTATATTTACATAGTTCCAGAGAATCTAATAGTAAATCTGTAAAAATACTAAGATCATTAGCATACTATGAATGGAAGGTTCATATGTCCTGTTAAAAGGAAACAATTTTTTACAGCACCTATTTTTACAGAGGCATATATAGAAATTCACTTTGTTTTCATGTTCATTAAATATTGTTTGGAAAGTTGGATTCCCAACGTGAACACAAATAAATGATAATAGCAATTACCTGGACTACATACTGTAGCTGCTTGGCAAGCCATTTCCTAGATCACTGCTGGAAGATTCATATCATTAGGAGTGATCATTGGAACATCAGCTCCCAACATATGACAAAGCCTTTGACATGCTGAAAACAGCAGCTTCCCTGTTTCTTCATTACAGTGATTTTCATAGAACTCCCTATTAAAAAAAATGGATGTTAAAAAACATAGTCCTTAGGGCTTTTACTTAAGGCCATATTCTGTTCTAATTATTTAACTCTCTTCTACTTATTTCACCTGTATGACTCACTGCAACTAAAACTGAAGCAACTGAAATGAAAAAATGCAATAGAGCTTAGATATATACTGAAGCACACAGAACACATTAATAGTAAGTATATTTAACATTTTCATCTCATCTCTTTTGCGGAGAAGTGGTAGTAAGTTTGAATTATCTGACAACTTAAGCTTGAGACAGAGACCAGCTAGAAACCATGACATGGTATGTACAGTCAGTGTACAATAGTCTTCTTCTATCTGTGTAAGCCAAGAAGCTCTCATAATGGTTATTTAATATTGTGCCTTACCTATCACTCACTATAAAACGGTAGGGAGTCTTTTTACTTAGTAATCATGTTATGGCAAAAACCAATGGCAATTTTCAGAGACTACAACTTAACTCTAAACTCAATATTGCATACAAGCAATATAAGTACATTGCTTAACACTCATTTTTAGAAAAAAAAACCCCTGAAAAACAACAAAACCCTTTCCTTTGCTCTACATGTACTTACTTCTGCAAAGTATCAGAAATAGTACAGAAGAGCCCATTAAAAATTGTAATCTTGAAAACCTCTGCAGTTTTACCTGCATATTTTTACAGCATCTTCAACTTTTCCAGCATCTAGTGCTCTTAAGGCCAGTTTTTTTCCCAGTTCTTGCTCTGACCTTTGCAGGAGCAAAGCCAGTTTATACAACCTTGATTCAGTAGAACGGTTCTTGGTTTTACCATCTTCTGAATTACACTTCATTGTTTGTACTCTTCTAGACTTTGACAGAGATCTGACAGTTTCATAAGCTTTTATGTGATTCTCAAGAAGCCTAGACATCAGTGAAGGATTCCTAAATTCTTCAACTGAAAGAAAGATATCAAAATCTTCCTGCAACAAAGAAATAAGATTATATATTTGTATTCATGTAACTTCTTTTAAAAATGTTGTGGGGTTTTTTTTGTTAAAATGTTTTTATTTCCTGTCTCATTCTTAGAGGAATACTTTCAGTATTTCAATACTTTACTAGTTTCTACCAATTACCAATTTATGTGATAAATTAGAGAATTCTGCTAGGCAGTAGGTAAGCAAAATAAAAAAACCTGAAGGATACTGCATGCTCAAATTCTGTATTAAATAATTTAAGTTATAAACCATAGTAAGATCTTAATGAAATATTACAGTACTCTATCATGAAATATTTGAAGTGTTAGCACTTAAGACTTTTGGGAGAGCATCTAATTTTTTGGTTTAAATGGACAACTGAGTTCTAGTAATTGGGAACTTTCCCAGGNCTTCAGAGGATTGTCTGTTGGAGGAGAAAACCAATTACTTCCTGACTCCATTTACAGACAAAACGTAAGATTTTTAAGTTGCAGCTTACCTTTTTGAATGCTGAACAGGAATTTAAGGATTTCCACAAGTGTCTTGGTCATAAACATTTGTGGTTTGTGCTGCAGGAAAAGAAGAGATTAATGTTGTTTGGTCAAAATGTTGCTAGTAACAGACACTGACACTCAGGCTTCCACTCCATTAAAATACTATGCAATGTCTACAAACTTCTTGAGCAACAATTATCAACTCTAAGATACAACCAGTTGAAAAGCAAGGGAACAGAAAGTTATTGTAAATATGCATCCTTTCTAGAAATAGTAAATATTTTATAGCTGCAATGTGTATGTACTCCATAAAGTCCGTTAGCTCTCACAGGAGTTTTGAAAATATCCATGCTTCTCCCTTTGTTCTTCCTTCCCTTGCCCAGAATAACTCCCTAAAACAACTGTTAACAAAAATTCTCTTCTGTGGTTACAAGACAGTAATGTATACTGTCAATTGTGAAGCTTCAACCCACTTTGGTGCATGGCAAAGCCACGCCTACAGTTTTTAAATAGATGTTTTCCAAGCAACTAAGAAAGAACTGGAAAATATGTAGGAGTAGAGGTATAATAATGCAGCAGGATTTATAAATTATTAATTGAATTCAGATAACCATGCCACTGTGAGGAGATGTCTTTAAAATTACACAAAGTAATTGTATTGTATACAGAATCAGAATAAACTCAAGTTGGAAAAGGATTCAAGAGGTTACCTAGTCCAGCCTTTTGCTCAAAGCAGGACCAGTTCATCATCCCTTTTTGCTGGAAGGCACAGTTTTTACATTTGCATCCCCTACTTTTTTTTTAAGCTTCTGGGTAAGAATAGTATTTAGAATAATTTGTACACACACTTTATGATGTGAAATGACTTGATACCTCTTCAGAATTATCTGCTTTATTCTGTAATACCAGTGTTCCCCACACAG
>VYZV01008938.1:7382-18423 GCA_013401275.1 Pandion haliaetus
GGCGTGGAGGTGAGAACCGTGGCCATGGCAGCCTCCGCTCCGGGCCCCGCCGCTACTACCGGGACCGCCCCGCGCAAGACGCCCGGCGCTCGCCGCCGCCCGCGTATAAATAGCCGCCAGCTGCCGCCGCGGCCTGCTGGCGAGGGTGGGCAGCTTAAAGGGCTAGGGCTGCTCCCCCGGCAGCTCCCTGTAGAAAAGATACTTTCTTCTTTTGCGTTATTTTTGACATGTGCCTTGCCGCACCTCGTCAGCCCAATGGCGCTGCCCGGAGAGGGCGGGGAAGGAGCTGTCGGGAGAAGCCTACGGCAGCCCGGCGTTTTAACAAACCGGCGTAGGGGTCGGGCTGACAGAAAAATTCCCAGATTTAGGAAGATGCATGACAGCTGCAGTGATGCTCACACTCCAGCGTGCTGCCATGTCAGTACTCCGCCTGTTCTGTCTGGCTTTTTTTGCAATTTGTTCACCTGATGAAAATAAGCTAGTCCCTGCGCTTTTTTGCTTTGTTGTCGGTTTGTGGGCGTTTTTAGCTTTTAGGTTAGGCCGTGGTGGCTGTCAGCCACCCCAGTGCCAGAGCGTTTCGGTTGAAAGCTGATGTTGTGTGAGCAGAAGGAAGAACGGAGAGAGAAAGGGAACCTGCGTCAAGACAAACGTGTGGAGCAGTCTGCAAAGCCTTACGCTAATTACATTCTATAAAAATAATTGTTCAGTAAGAAAGTTGCTTCAGCACTTCTTTAGTAGTGACACGTACCAGGATAGTTGTCAGTTTTCTCCAGTAGCTAATTAATTTACCCTCTTCTTTTTCACTTACATTTTGGAGAACAGATGCTGTACAGATCTCATTCCATATGAGCATTAAAATATCTGAACATTAATATAACTGTTAATTATGGTGGTTGTTGCAGTGGTTACCAGAAACTTCACTTAAGAGCTTAGCTTAGGTCAATGTTACGTCCTACCCAGAAAAATAGTCTTGACATCCTCTTAGAGTTCTTTAAACGTAAAGATAGATTTTATGAAGGTTGTAGGCATAAATTCAAGCTTCACTTTATAGATCAGCAGGCAGGTAGAATCATAGAATCATTTAGGTTGGAAAAGACCTTTAAGATCATAGAGTCCTAACATCAACCATGCCCACTAAACCATGTCCTGAAGTGCCTTGTCTACATGCTTTTTGAATACCTCCAGGGATGGTGACTCAACCACTTTCCTGGGCAGCCTGTTCCAACGCCTGAAAACCCTTTCAGTAAAGAAATTCTTCCTAATATCCAATCTAAACCTCCCCTGGCACAGCTTGAGGCCATTTCCTCTCATCCTATCACCAGCCACCTGACAGAAGAGACCCGCAGCCGCCTCACTACAACCTCCTTTCAGGTGGTTGTAGAGAGCGATAAGGTCTCCCCTCAGCCTCCTTTTCTCCAGGCTAAACAATCCCAGTTCCCCCAGCCGCTCCTCATAAGACTTGTGGCCCCTCACCAACTTTACACTTTTGTATAAAAAACAAAACACATTTTCAAAACTCTAAAACTACATGCAGCATGGTAATGACATATGGCCAGACTGAGCTCCTCTGGTTCTAGTCCTAGAAACAGCACCAGGAAATTCTTTTCTGCAGAGCAGTTCCAGTTTTTTATTTTGATATAATGAGTACTTACTTGTCTGTTCTTCGTTGCCAATAGAAATCTCAACTGAAGAAAAATAAAAGGTATGATTTAAATCTGAATATGTACCTCTAAGATCAAGATGTGTACATTTGAGGGTTTACTTCAGCTTTGAAACCTCAGTCCTCTACAAAGAACACTGTGATAGTATGTCATTGCCATGTTTGATAGTTGCATGTTACTGGCCAGCTGTTCAAATACAATTGTATGATTTTGGAACAGATGCAGAACAAAGCAAGAAATCTGCTATTCTAAAAATATTTTCCTTGCCTGCCAAGGCTTTGTAATAGTGCAAACAAAAACAGCTGAAAGAAATAGTTCAAAAACAGTCTGAGCTAGTTTTATCTTTTGTATTCTTTACCTACTCTCCCTATGCAAGAACAGAAGGTGGTAACTTAAGAGCATGATGGAAGTCTTTTACTGATTCTTTTCTTTCTGACATTTTTTTCTGACTTTTTTTTTATTAAGACTGTAATCTGTACTGCTTAGACCACAAGCGTAGCTGAGGAATTGCTGCAGAGATAAGCCTGTCCCATCTTTTCCTACTGTTTCAAGTATAAAGATATCAGGAATGTTTCAGGATTAAGAGATATGAAGGGTATCAGGAAAAATTGTGGGAAAAGGTATATATCCAGACTAAAGCACAGTAAAAGCTTTTCCAGAAATAGTCCTTTTGCAGGAAAGTGTAGATATGGGAGATGTAGACTGCATTAGCAGATTCCACAAAGCTGGAATAAATAAATTAAAAAAAAATGTGTGGACTTTTTTCAAGTATCTTAATCAGGCCTTGAACTTGAGCTGGTGAAATTAAGTGAAGAAAATACAGCAGTACAATGAAAACCAGGAAAGAGTCAACTGAACTTTTTGCTATCTTTTTCCTTAGGTATCTGCTGACTGATTCTAGCCATGTGTGAGCAATCTGTTAGCATTGGTTCCAAAATGTTGTCAGGGCTCTGAGTGCACTAATATGCCTTAGTGACCTTGACCAGCATCAGCTGGGGCTTCCACCCACACCTCTGCCCAGGAGTGCAGGAACTCCATTTAAGATCTGGCTTGGCCCTCAGCTTCTCCTTAAGTTCTGTTATGTTTGTATTTAGCTACAAGGTTTGTTGGCCCATGGACTGATTTTTCTGGCTTGACCTTGTACCTGTCTACTTATTGCAACTTTGCCTGGGGTCTATGCATGCCCTGGCTGTCATTTCTAGCCCACTGCATATCTTGCCTAGAAACAGTGGGACAGGGCCAGGGTGGTGTGACTCCTGCCCTGCCAGCCTGGCTACCTGACTTGGCTCTCTGTCTATTAAGAAGATGCTGGACCTTGCCACTTCTTAGATGACAGATTGTTAGAGCAATGACTGCTAAATACTTAGGTAAGGCCAAGTTTCTTGATAGTACTATCTCTTTTAGACTTTTTTGTAATAAATACAAAATTTATATCTACAAAATTCAAGTTCATATCTACTTTTCAAGTGTTAAATATGTTTGAGGCTATGCATAGTAAGTGGACAGGTTTGACTAGTGTGAAAATACTGTGCTGGGAAGTGTAGGCATAGATGCAGAGTCAGCATAGACAACAGAAACTTTTGTAGCATTTTAGTGTTTTTCTCTGATAGTTGTTCTGCTCTCTAATTCCTGAGGGTGTCTTCCTAAATATCCATTGGGAACAAAACAAGGTATCACTGGACAGCCTTTGTAACAGTTCAAGAAATCTGTACATATAATAGTAATGTTGTTTCAAAGGTTATTACTCTGATGCATTAGAATATATCAATAAACACTTTGCTAAGCAGTCTATCTACAGACAGATGGCAGTGACTTATACATGTCTGGAGCTAATGAAGACAGATTGAGTTCTACTAGCCTGATAGCGATTGCCACAGTACTAAAGTAGATATGGAGGCTCCATGGAAAAACTAGAGATTACTGCCCAGAAAGTTTTAAAGGGCAGCTTCTGTTCCTATGTCATTGGTGGTAGTATACATAGATGGAGAAGTCCCTTCCAGAACATGTAAGTGCACAAGTGATCCTCCTGTGTAGTACTTCATATGCCCCTACTTGCCTAGTTAAATCAAGCAGGACACGTCAGCTTACAGTGGCTTTTGCCTGTGTTGGAACAGCCTTCTCTAAGTTGGTAATCAGTAAAGAATTGAAATTATTTGTGGCATTACCAGATGCAAAAAGAAACAATAGATTTTGTTTGGTAAAACATGAAATACAGAAAATATACCTGATAGCAACATTTTGTAGGTGACACCTGATAAGATTCTGTCTTAGGCTGTCCTAGTTTCCAGTGACCAAATTCTACTCTAATGTATGAATGCGGAGAAGCTGTTCCTATGTACACTTTCTATTGGTACTACTATGACTAGAATCTGGCTCACTGTCTGAAGATACATGCTCTCTTCCAGTTTTATGTGGAATGCACCTTGGGTTCTGTAAGGAATGTTTATACAGAACGAGGAGAAAAAGTGATCTTAAGTACTGCATGGCTCTGCAAAAATAGAATTTTGTTCTATAGGCTTTACTAATGCCTGTATCAAACTTCGAAGAAATGTCACAGATTATGAGGAGTTCTCATAGCATATGGCAACAGAGCCAGCAAAGTAGAAAATATGAAGGAAAGTGGAAAATAAGCTGTTTTTTCAGTGAGTATATAGCTCCAAACTGTGAATCTGGAGCATTAAAAACTTTCTTTCCTTCCATCCACCAAATCTTGCTAACCCTTCTTTATCCTCATTAATTGTCAAATAGATTGTATTCGATTATGTCATCACTGACTCTTAAGAATAATGAGTACAACTACTGGCTCTCACAGGAGCCAGGAACCACCTCTGATCCACCAGGGCTAAGTCAAATCCAAGTCCCTTGTGAAAATGAAGTCACTTCCATCTCTTGTAGTAGAACATAATAACAAAAATATCTTCACTTATATCCAGACAACATTGCTGAGTTGAGATGTGTTGAATCCATTTCATAGAGAGCAAAGAGTTTATCCCACTATTATTGCACTTGACTCAATACCTCACTCAATATGGAGCACTTGGGCTGCAGCCAGGCTGTTGTGAGGAGAATGGATACTTTTCCTTGGTAATGATTCACGGTATAGTCTCTTAATGAAGACTGTAAATGTGCAACTCAAGAAACAAGAGTATTTGCCAACATAGCAAAAGAAGTTGGCAAGTAGAAGAGAACAGAAGAATCAAAAATGAATTTCAAACTTGCTTTCTATCCTCACATTTACTTTCAACTCTAAGTAGAGATAGAGCTGGGGGTTCTACCCTCTGTTAGTACACTATCGCATTCTTGGTTTGGGGCTTCACGTTTTATTTGCTGCTTTGTTCCCACCCTGTTATGATTTAATCCCAGCCAGCAACTAAGCACCACGCAGCTGCTCACTCACTCCCCCTCCCCTGCCCAGTGGGATGGGGGAGAGAATTGGGAAAAAACCCTAAAACTCACGGGTTGAGACAAGAACAGTTTAATAGAACAGAAAGGAAGAAACTAATAATGATAATAATAGCAGTAATAAAATGACAATAATAATAACAAAAGGCTTGGAATATAGAAGTGATGCACAATGCAATTGCTCACTACCTGCTGACTGATGCCCAGTTAGTTCCCAAGTGGTGATTCCCCCCAGCCCTGCTCCCCCCAGTTTATATACTAGACATGACATCACATGGTATGGAATACCCCTTTGGCCAGTTGGGGTCAGCTGTCCTGGCTGTGTCTCTTCCCAACTTCTTGTGCCCCTCCAGCCTTCTTGCTGGCTGGGCATGAGAAGCTGAAAAATCCTTAACTTAGTCTAAACACTACTTAGCAACAACTGAAAAATCCTTAACTTAGTCTAAACACTACTTAGCAACAACTGAAAATGTCAGTGTTGTTAACACTCTTCTCATACTGAACCCAAAACATAGCACTATACCAGCTACTAGGAAGACAATTCACTCTATCCCAGCTGAAACCAGGACACACCCACACAAGCTTACAGGAGTGTGCGACCATTTTATGTTACAGGTTTTGTTGCAGTTTTTTCTGTATTTGTATTGACACACAGAATGTATGTGAGAAAGTGGAAATTTTGTTCCTCTTACTAACAAACATTTGATGCATAATGTCACTTTTCTGAAGCTATTTTCTGGTGACCTCATTTTTGGTTTGGGAATTTAATTTTTTAATCTGTTTCAACTGTTACCCATGCTTATTCTTTCCTCTGGTTTTGCTGCATTTTCCTACATTGATCATAATGCTTTCATAACCACATTGTCTTTGTCACTAGTATTCCTCCCAAAGATGTATCATGTATTTCTTCCAACCTTGTCCTTTTTTCATTCCTTCTCACTGTTTGCTCCTTGCTTATGTTCTCTTCTTCTGTTTCCATATTGGTGTGATCTCTAGACACATGTAGTGACATGCAGAAGTCATCTTGAGACGCAGGTCACCTACTTTACTCTTCTTGCTTTTCCCCAGTGAATCATTACAGTGAAGGCAGTAATTGTCCTGCTGACCTTTATCTGTTGCTCATGACTTGCAACATAATGGATTTCCTCAGAGCCCCTGTTTGTTCACCAGATGTTGCTGCTTTCACATAGCACTCAATAACATTTTATTTTTGACAATCACAAAAGTAAAGGCCATCACAGACTGAGGAAAACAGATCATTGTCACTGTTGTATAAGAAGAAAATGGCAGACAAGTTCAGGAATTCAAATCTGGCATATCCACAGTCCTCAGTGGGGTTGCATTTTTTTGCAAACTAGGAAAAATATCTGTTAACACATAGCTATGTGTAAATACACTGAAGCTATTTTACTTCTGCAATGAATTTTTCATTTTGCCTTATTTGCATTCAACCTTAATCTATACAAGTTCATATTTTCTAATTATGCCCACAATAAGCACCTAAATAATTTTGAAAAGATATGCTTCAAAACCACAAAATGATCATGTAAGTGTATTATAAATTTATCTCCAAATGCTGGTTCTAACATTTTAGTTAGGGCTATGAACACTGAGATACAACAAAAAGTAAGTGCTATCTGAATCAAGATGTGTTTGTTCTGGAGAGTCATGAAATTTAATGCATCTGCTGCTACTGTACAGGATCATAAATATGCAAATGAGCCACAAGTTGTTTTGCTTGAGGATAAAAAGAAATTTGAGAGACAAGAAAGGACAAATATTTATTCAAATACTTGAAATAGTGACCATTTGTATATACTGTATTGGTTAATGCTACATTCGTTTACACACAAACTGAGAGGAAGGCAGTAGTTTTCTTCTATAATGTTAGGTCTATACATAAGTAGTTTTTCTTTCTTTAAGGCACAAGAATTTTTTTTCTCCTTACTAAATTGAAGGAGCTGTTTCCAAAGCCCAGGGCAAGGATCAACGTGGAACGCAATAGGTTCCATAACACCAAGAAATCAAAGACACGCTGCTGTAGCTGAACTTTGTACCTTTATACTAATAGAGGCTTTACTCTTTATAGGGTAGAACATATTTGTGAAGTGTGACAGTGCATGATTGCTCTCTACCCCAGAGAACTTGTTATTTCAGGGTAAACAAGCACCCTGTACGAATACAATGCAGGGCCAAAGAACTGATTATACCGTGTCAGGGTTCTCATGACTCTAGTTACAGGAAATTTAACATTTTCCTTTTATTAGTCAATCAGGTGCAGCTCTATTACTGATAACTTTGAGGCCTCAGACCAAAATTCAGTTTCAGCATGGGGCCTCGGCAGGATACTTCCAGTTTTGGTATTCATTAGACATAATCCTGATTTATGACCCAAATGTTGTTCTGCACTGTTTCAATGGATTTTAAATTTGTAGTTTAGCCAAACATATTTTTTCCTGAGTAGCATAGACCTTTGTTATGATGAAAGAATGGCCTTCATGATGATCGGATTTGCTTAGCTGAACTTGTTTTGGGAGAATATTTATACATAAGTGGAGTCTGCTGAAGAAGTATGTGTACCTGCATTTCAGGACAAAGATAAATAGAGAAATGTGTTTTTCTCTTTTAGATGTGAAGGTTTTCTATTGATGTTTACTGAGTGAGTGAAATCTGAGGTTATCATGTGATTGAACAGAGGTTTAATTTTCTTCAGTTTTGCCCTTAGCTATATCTTGCAGGATCTTTTTTCATTGTCATTTCTGCCTGCGCTGTTGAGTGTAAGTTGAAATTTTCTGTTACAATTGAATGTAAATCAACAAATGACAAAATACTTCATGGTTTTGTTCAATAGTGAAGACGCATGGTCTTAAGTCAGTATAAAGCAAAGGATAAGACCATCATATTTCCCAGCCAGCTTCCTCGTGAGAGACCATGCCAACTGTACAGATGGATGAGATCACGATTATGTGTTCAATGAAATAATAAGTGCAAATGTCCATATTTCACAATTTTATGAACAGCAAGGGCTTCACAGCTGTCATATTTAATGTCATTTAAATGATGCATATTTTAGAGAGCAGCACAAGAAAAGCTTATATATAATAAAAAAGCATTGCTAATAACAAGAGACAAATACAGGAATTATGCACGTGAACTCTGAGCATTAAGGGCATTGCTATAGCTTCCTATTCAAAAATCTTACACCAACTCTGCCAGGCTAATGTGGCATGAGTGGGAATTAGAAGACTGTGTGGTAAAAACTGCTAATAAGGTAATACCTAAAAGACTTGACACTGGTCCAGGGGTTGTGCCAACATAATATAAGAGACAAGGAACAACAATTCCTGCCCTGAAGAGTTTATAATCCATACAGACAAGACAGACTGAGCAGAAGAGAGTTTAAATATTTCCTTAGAAAAGGGTAATTACTTTTAAACTTGAATGGTCAATTAGTCTTTGCAGAATTGCTGACAAACTTATCCAGGGATGAAAATTAGCCATCCAGAACCTGTAGGTTTGTAGCCTTTAAATTTAGGGTGCGTATTGAAGGAGTCTGCCATGGAGTTGCAAGTGCTGTGAATTTTGAAGTGGTTGCTTTCAAACAGGTCTTGCCTGGACACCTGAGTTTCATTCAGTTTTTGCTTGGCTCAGCAGAAGGGGTTACGGAGATCTCCAACAGGAGTCAAAATTTCAAAGCTTCCCATTCACTGGAAGTCTAGAGAGACAAAAGTGGCAGGGGTGTGGAGTGAGGCTGAGGTGAAGAATTTAAGTGAATTGGATAAAGGAGACAACAAATCAGCATCCAATGAGAATGAGTTTCACATAGGAAAATGCCCTGTTAAAAGCTGTCTAAACCCCTGTATAGTTTCCAGTAGTGGGCTGAAGCTATTTTTATGCTCCAAATACTGTTATTTCCTGGGTGCTCATCTTCCTCACAAAAAGGATGATTTCAATGTAATAAAAGCAAAACCAGACCATGAGTGGTGGGGGAGAATGGGATTAACAATACTATGTCATTTCAGTAGCTTGGGCAAGACATATTGCCAATTGCTATTTTACTAAGTAGGTACTACAAGGTACTTTCATTATTTGTTAGAATGCTGCTTTCTGAAATCTCCTGGGGGGGTAATGCTTGCTGGTGCCTACCTCTGTTTTCTTACATGCTGTATAAATTCAGACATAGAACCTGGACCAAGATCACACAAGGAACTAAGTGTGTATGCAAGCAGCAGCCTTACTTAAGTCGCTGAATGTGACATGAGCTAACCTAGGCTACTTCCTAATACACAACTTCTTTTCTAGTCTGAAATTTATTTCAGGAGATGAACAAATGTTTCTAAGACTTGTGCACATGATGTTTGGTTATCCTTTATATGGTTAGGGATGCACACAGCCAACTGATCTGAAGCAAATGACCAGGAGCAGCATTGAAGGAAGGTATCAGAGTAAGCCGGGAGGAGAAAGTAGAGAACAGAGATGAGTAGCACTGAAAAAGGGAAAAACAAAGAAATGCTGACCAGCATTCAGATATGGAAAATGCTGTTAGAATCTCAGGGCCAAACCTTTCAATGTAATCTATGGCTAATACAAGTGCTAGGAACATAGCCAGGGCTATTTTGTCTAAATATGCCCATCTGGCAATCAAAGTAATAGCCCACTCTGCAGCTTTTGCCTCAGGGACCCAGGGGACTGCTTCACTATTGAGGGGTAAATAATTTTAAGAGAAGTGATATTCCAAATAGGGATGGTGCAAGCTGCATACATTCCTAACCAGATGGCAGGTCTTGAGGGTCAGCTTCATCCTGTAGTTGTGAACATCTTTTGGTTTTGTTCTGGCAGTGCTTGTATTACTACCAGCCATAGTTTTGGGACAGGAAAATTGATTTTTGGCCTCAGTTGATCTAATGGCTAAATTCTGGCTTTAAAATCACCTGTGATCAAGTCTGAAGTATAAGATGACTGCACCAGTGTATCTTTTTTGAAGGTAACAAATTGCAGGGGTATAACTGAAGTCATAGTTAAAGGACTATGCGGAGTAACTGTAGCAACTGAAATGGATAGAAAGCAAAGCTTTCCGGGAAGCTGATATGCTTTCCGCTGACCAGTGTCAGAAAAAGAAAAGATCGGGTCCTTAGTAGTACTCTTGCCTGTTACACAGCCCATTATCATGGTAATGTGCAGACTGGAAAGAGCAGCTTGTCTGAGCTGTCAGGGTGAACCCGCAGACAGCGCGGTCTGCAAGTCTTGCGGTGGCGTGGAGGAGGCAGAGCGGGCAGCGCAGGTGTTCGTGCGAAGTCGGGGGTGTCCCAGAGAGCTGTCCCCTTCGTGCTGCAGCGAGGGGGGTGCGCAGCTCTCCCCCCGGGGTCCGCTCTCCGGGCCCTGTCTTGCCTTTGGCTGGGCTCCTCTGTCAGCCTAGTTTCAGCAGAGGGCACTCTGTTCCTAACGATGGAGGAGGCGCTTTCCCGTGCTGGTGAGAAACCTAAACAGATCGGAGAAGTTTCCAGCGCAACATATTTGAACAAACTCTTCATCGGTTATGTTTAGTTCACTGGAGCATATTTTTAACTTCAGTGGCAGGGATAATAGCCCTTTTCCTACGTGAGGCTCTTAGCGGACGCGACGAAAGCTTGGGACATCAGGGGAAGCCGTAGCGCAAAGGTAGAGAGGATTTCAGCGTTCCTGTTTAGCAGCCCAAAGCTGTCGTGTGAGACACACTCGTCAGATTTACAGTAGGAAACCTAAAAATATCGTAGAGGGCAGCACGATTAAAGAGCTCCTCGGTGCGTGAGCAGATTTGCAGCTGTATTGTGAGAGTTGCTTGGAGATGAGACACAGGATGGTTGCGGTCTTGGAAGCTGCTTTGCATCAGATTTGGGGGCTGACTTCACGGTAGCTTTTGCCCCTCGGGGGAAGACGAACCACTTGGTCCCGGGCTGCCGGGGTCTCGGCCGCCGACACCGGCCCGCCGCCAGCGCCTC
>VYZV01008941.1:0-13999 GCA_013401275.1 Pandion haliaetus
CGCTTTTAGTTATTTATTTATTTATCTCCCCTATCTTAATCATGGGGCCTGGGCAGCAGCCGCGGGCAGGATCTCCTCTCCCTGCCGCCTCCACCGCGCCTCGGCAGCCGTCGGGGGTGCCGTCCCGCTCCCGCCCTCAGCCCGCAGCCGGGCGGGGAGGGAGGCGAGGGGCAGAGGCAGCCGGCGGGCGATGGTGCCGCCAGACCCTGCCGCTGTCTGGCAGCCCTCGGCCTTGCCTTTGCCTGCCGCTTGCCGGTTCTCTTCGCCACCCTGGAGAACGGCGTTGGGAAATCCTGCCGTGCTGATGGGACGGGACTCGCCGTGCTGCTCCTCTCCCCGCGCTGCCTGTCGGCTCACGGCTTGCTCCTACCTACTGGCTCCTCATGTTTACTTGCTGCCTGTCCGCGATAGGGAGCACGCATCTGCATCTCCAGGTTGAAAGACGGATGTAGCTTGCGTGGTTTGTTATATACGTTGCTGGTTTAGCCCCTGTCTGGATTCCTGCTGAAGAATTTAAAGAGGAGCTAGGGAAGGGAAAACATAAACAAGCGAAATGCTGAATACTTGCAGCTGCAGGGCTCCAAGGCGACAGGCAAGCTACACCCTGCCAGCTACCTTGCTCTAGAACTGATATCCAAGTCCAAGGACAAAGAGGGACAGTAATTTTCAACAGTAAATGGTTTGCAGGGAGGATAGCTTTTCATAATTGTTGCTCTGTGGTGTATTTGTGTGATGTAGTACAGTTAAAGCAGTTCACCTGTTTGATATTTCAGGCATTGATAAAATTCATAAGCTCAAACCGATACGTAGCTGCCCTTTTTATTTCTACTTCCATCTGAGAAGCGTGTAATAATTGATAAGGGAAAACTGGGAGGAAACATGGAGTGTTAATTGAAGGAAAAACAAATTAATGTCAAATGGGATTTTTAGTCAATGTTTTTTATTTTTTTATTTTTATGGTGGAGCCTCTGAGGGATGCCATGTCAAATAGGAAATGGAGCAACATAACTGTCAAGCAGAAGAAACAAACATGTGATTCAAACTCCCTCTCATTACAGATTTTAAACATAACATCCGTGAAGAATTTCACTTCTAGTGAAAGTACAGGAAGTCTTCAAAAGCACTGGTGTATGTGTTTTTAGAGGAGCTGGAGTCATGAACGTACCTTGGTAGAGGTGTGAAGTTGAATATAACAGGAAGTGTTTGAAATAAGCTCTTTGGTGGAAAATACATTCATTTGGTCAAGATGTATATTCCAAAGTTCATAAATAAGAAAACCCAAATGTTTTGAATATTAAAGGAAGATTTAAACTTGTATACTGCTTCAAAATCTAGGGAGGTGATCTGGATGTTCCTTAATTAAAAGTTTACTTGACATAAAAATAAAAATTTTTTTAATGTTATTTAAAATTACTTCTTGCACAGTGAATGTAATATTTTCTTTGATGTTATTTTACCCATATGAGGCATTTAATACTGTTTTTCTGTAGGAGAACAGAAAGGTTGTTTTAGGCTCTCTAATATAAATTGATGTTTTGCTACATAACTACATTGCTTACTTAACCAGTGAATCATTGTATGTATAAAACAGGCTAGTTATCAAAACATTATTTGTTAGGCCATTCTTCCTTGCACAGAACCATGCTGGTGCTTGGGGCACTTCTGTGGACACAAAACAGTGATAATGGGTAAACATAAACATTAAAAAAAGAAAGCCAAATATATTTGTGTCCAATTAGATCTGCCTAGTCTAACGTCGTATCCTGGTTGTCACATGCCAAGAAAGTTTTATATTAGGTGATACTGTACAAATTCTTCAACTGTGAATTCTTCATATGTAATCAGTAGTAGTTAACTGTACTTGTAGAAGTAGTTAGTAATCATTCGGAATGTTGTGATCATATTTTTAAGACACTAGTTTTAATTTCAGGTGTTCAGAATACCTGGAAAAAAGCAATGAGTGTTGCTGGTTCTGTAAGCTTCAGAAAATAAGGCTGACTTTTAAGTTGTGAATGGCTGCAATTTTATTTATTGCAGTTCCATTTTGGGAGTAACTAAAGGTTGTGAAGGTGAGGATAGTTTTTGTGGTTAAACACTCACAATATAAATAACTGTAGCTAAAGTGTAACTTCTGTTCAAGGAGATGAAAAAGTGAGAGCAGTCTGGTGTTAATCGCCTTTTTCACCCTTGAGTGTGAGATAGTACTGCTTTTTTTGTTTTTTTTTTTTTTCTCCTGCTTGTTGGCACAGGCAGCTGACTGGCGCTGTGGATGATGAGGCCGTGTGGATGGGCATGATGAAGTCGCCTTGTGTCCACCAGTGCAGGTCACGCTGAGTCTTTTTAGTCTCCCTTTTTCCCTCATGCCCTGTAAAATCTGTGTCTAGTTGTGTACTTTGGGAGTGAGAAGCAAGGGGCGCTATTTTAGACATCTCTTGTTACGAATATTGCCAAATTATGGTCGTCTTATTTATAGTAGCCAGAGGTACTACTTTGCCAGTTGCTGTGGAAAAGGTATGGGTTCTGAATTTGTGGTGAGAGCTATTCCTGACCCCGTACACCTCCTTCTGAGGGTGACTTCTTTGTAAGGTGGTAAAATTCATGGACAGGTCCTTACAGGTGAAGTGAAAGAAGTGCTTCACTCCAAGCTGGGCATAAGATTATTGGTTATTTTATCAAACTAAGTTTGTGATGGCATAAATGGGTAATGTGGCTCTTGAGTTTGTTGCTTCTTTCCTTAGCCCTAAGCTCCAACAGCAATTTTCTTCCTAGGGCAGTGCCGCAAGTCAGGCAGGCTTCCCTAGCTCAGTCAGTGTCCCTTTTTGGTTTGGTGCCTTTTCCAACGCGTGCCTCTGATTTCTGACTCCTCTACTACCATTCTGTTCATCAGGCTGTCTGGCTGCTCGCTCTTTCTGAGAATTGCTCCGTGTTAGGCGTTGCCTTATGCCAAGGAGGTAGCGCTCTAAAGTCTGCCTTATCTTTTACTTGTTCTGCTGGCAGCCTTGACACCTGATTCCTTAAAGGGCTGTCTTTGGGCCAATAAAACTTCATAAAAGGAAGAACTTTCTATTACTATTGTGTTAGCTCTAGCACAGGAGCTCCTGCACTATGCTGTGTTGTGTATAGAATATTTTAATAGGATTCCCCAGGAAAGAGATGGCCACGTGTTATTGTTGGTGAATTTATTTCAGATCCCTAAGGACTGTGTCTTCCAGTGACTGCTGATGTATTCTGCTTAAGTAACTTTCAGAACATAATTGCAGACTGAGTGTAAATTTATGAAGGTACTTGAACATTATGAGATTATAGAATCTATAGTCAAAGTTTCTGCAAATGCTACTTAGAGCAGGCCAAGCTAACTCAGGCCATTTTCAGCTTATGTATGCTAAATATTCAGTCAGGTAA
The DNA here is from genome assembly GCA_013401275.1 of Pandion haliaetus. Lineage (NCBI taxonomy): Eukaryota > Metazoa > Chordata > Aves > Accipitriformes > Pandionidae > Pandion > Pandion haliaetus. The sequence goes on from VYZV01008941.1 coordinate 3,403, forward strand.
CCACTTAAACAAAAGAAGCATCAGTGAAAAATCATGGATTTGTCAAACCTGTGCCAGAGAGGAAGGCAAGGTTTTCTTTCTGCTTAAAGCAAGGTAAAATTTTTGTTGGGTGCATCCTGGGATGGAAGAAGGGGAAACTGCTGCAACGTCAGTGTGGTCAGTGAGTACACTGTGTAGAGAAATGAGTTGCCGCTGATCCGTTTCATTGTGTTTTGTTTTGTGCACAATAATCTCTGAGAAAAAGAGCAAAAAGAAAGAAAAAAAACCAGTGCCGTCTCTAAAAACCTGCATGCAATTAAAACGCCAGCTAATATTGGGGCAAAACTTGCAAGTGTATCAATTTCACAGATTTGCCTCTGCAGAGGTCATGAAATAGTTGTTTTTTGAAGACAGTCTTCTTTCCTGTTCATGTATCTCAAAGATGCTACCGATAGGAGAACAAGCCCGCTTTAATCCACAAAAAGGTTAGTTAGTATGCTCTCCAGTGATGACTGATGTTATGTGATGGGCAGAGGATAAATCTTGCCAATGACCTTTTGTGTCTTGATTGAATTTGAAAAATAGCTACATTTGTTTTATTTAAATCAAGGTATATATATCTGGTGTCTGATCATTAACATTCTCAAGCACAGAGATGTAATAAATCTGACAAAAGGATGATGGAAAACTTGTGCAAATATATAATCATCTATTTGAGGATCTCAACCTGGTGACAAAATCCGTGGACTCAGCCCTTGAGCCCACAGAAGACTACTCTTTATTACTCCAGACTATGAAATTAACTTTTTAAATCCCAGATGCATTTTTAGGCAAAATGATCAGGGAACCATTTTAGTGGTGTATTCTCTTCTTTCTATATCCCATGAAGGCAATTGTTCTACTTACTTTTCTCTCACATCTGAAAAACAGTGTTTGCACACCATAGGTAGGTGAATGTTCTTCAGGTTATGTTGTTTTCTAGGGGTATAAACCTGCGTCCTTCTGTTTAAGGAGCTCTGAGTTTTCAGATGCATGTGACGAAAATGCCTAGATCTCTCTCAGCCTTCTTTTTTTTGTTGTCTTTTTTTAGCTATCAGAATGAATAGGATCCACTGTTGAGACAGTGTAGATTATACAGCAAGACTTGTTATGTCAGCCAGTATTTGATGGCTTTAGGGCTTTGTCATATGATTAAAGCAGGTATGAATGCATAGCTTCACACTTCCTGTTTATAAATCTGTAGAGCTGCAAGTAGCTGCTCAAATTCACAGAGCAGTAATTATTTCACAACTTTGGCATTCAATTCTGATGGTTGTTTTGGGAGGATATGTCAGTAGTCTTTGCTGAACGTGTACTACAATGCACAAGTGACTTGGGGAATTCTACTTAAATTTCCACAAACTGATGAAAAGAGGCTGCTATTAGAAGAGAGGTTACTTCTCTGTAATTCTTCATCTGCTAAAGTGCAGTGACCACTTTCTCTTCTTTTACTTCAGGTTCCAAGTTTAGAGAAGTGTACTCAGTGGTTTTCAACCTCTTCTTACTTGTAACTGCCCAAGTTATTTCTATTGGAAATGAGGAACATTTGTATAGTGAACTTAAGTCAACTAACAGTAAGTTTCCTTTCCTGAGACGCCTTTTGTGGTCTTTAGAAGTTCTTTAGAAAATACCAGTTGAAAACTTACAAATCAGAGGAAAACGTTGCCTTCTGCTTAGGCTTCTGTGAGTGCTGTGTTTCTGAGGGAGCTGATCGCATACCTCGTAGCAGGTTTTCAGTAATTCTTAAATGGTTTCCAAGTCCAGCTGTACCAAGCTTGGCAGTAACTTGGTGAGTAAGTACTCAAATGTTGGATGTGCACACAGTGATGTAAGTCTGATAAAAGAGGATTTAAGAATGTAGGCATTTCATAAACAAGAAACAGTTGAATGTCTTAAAGCAAAAAGCCCTCAAAACCTTGAAATATGACTCAGTTCATGTTGGGAGTCCTCTGGTTTCTCATTTCAACAGGTGAATCGTGTCTCTAAATAATAGTAGTCTCATAATATTAGATGCATTTTTGTCCTGTCACCATGTTACTAGAGATTCAAATCAAAGTGGTCAGGAATGCTGCCAAATGAGCGTAAATAGATAAAATCATTCCAGCCATGGGGGCAGAAGTTAAAGGATAAGCTGAACAAATCCTCGTTTTGAGTGTTAAATGTCTTGATATAAGCTAAAAGTATACTATCAGGCTATTATACACATCATATATTTTCTTATATTGATGTGGACTAAAATTGAGTACTCAAAACACTTATTTGTTTTATGGATTATATGCCTATATATCTTACAGCTCATATAACTGTTGCTTGTTCTGCGTTACTTCTTGTGTTTGAATATACAAATAATTTATTTCTATTTTCCTTTTTTTTTTTTTTTTTTTTTTTTTTTAAAATTATTTANTTTTTTTTTTTTTTTTAAAATATACATGCCCATAGAAAGTTCTTGAACTTCATCTGTAGAGGTTTTCTAGACCTGCCTGGACAAAGCCCTCCGCAGTCTGGTTTGAGTTCAATGTTGACCCAGTTTCAAGCACAAGGCTGAACTAGGTGACCTCCTGAGATACTTTCCAACCTGATAGATTCTATGAAATATTTCTGTTCATCTTGAATTTTGTAAAGCGTTGTTTTTATGAAATATAACATCAGGGTCCTAAATCTACCTGACAGTGTCCTACAGAGAAAGTAAGACAAAAATAGAAACTAGGGAGCTTTTCAAAATGATATGAAGCATCTCTAATGAAATGTGAAAGAAAAAAAAAAAAAGGGGGCTACTTGAGTCCTGTTGTATTTGACCTGTAACAGTATCAGGCTTTCTGGCTGCTGGCACTACGGGAGAAATGAGTGAAACAACCCTCATCCCCTTTCTTCTGCTCAAAGGGAAGCCAGCCTACTGTCTCGTTTCATAAAATAAGTAAGGCATTCAGTTCTTTAGTACTCAAAAAAATGAAACCACATTGAAAAAATGGGTCTATGAAGAGATGACAAGCTTTGTGAGAATAAGAAAGAACATAACATTAGCAAGTAATGTGATTAGGTGAGGCATGATATGCCTATTTAATTCTATAAATAGAGATTGTTGTACAACTGCTGCTTTGCGATAGGACTGATTATGATTTTTCTGTATTTGAAAAAACCCAGGTTTTACTAATGTCTGTCATTTTAAAAATGACAAAACATCTTCTGAAAATTTAGTATATTTTTGGTTAGGTTGTGAATTCATACTTTCGTTCTAAATAATTTGGTATATGGGGAGTGCCAGGTAGGTCTAATGAGTTGTATGTCCTTGAGCTCCTATCATGGCATCTGTATGACTTAGCTACTAATTATCTTTAAAATAATCCTGCTCTTCTTTGGTCCAAGAAGAAATTCAAAATACAGTGAACATACAGAAAAGAAATGGAGGAGAGGCAGAAGAAGTGTTACATTTTCAAATACCAGAATTGTTTCTGTCTGCTGACTGTGTTATTTCAAGGACTGTTGTAAACCAGAGCTACCTAGTTCGGTTTTTTAGGGCCTCGTGGATTATTTGACAGTAGTCTATTAATTTTAAAGATTTGCTAGCGGGGAGCTGTGCATCCACTTGAAGTCCTACTGGGCCAGGTGGGTGCTGTGTTCCTCCTTGGGTTGGGAGCTGCAGTCTTGTTTTACTGCTGCTGACTGAGGGACTGGGAGTGCACCAAGAAATGTTTGGTGTCTCACCATGGAACCTTACAGAGTTAGGTGCTTACGGACACCTGTGAAGTGAAGTTGTGTTGTTAATGAGTAGAAGAAGCATGAGATTTTTTTCTTCCTGTCCTTGTCTTCGTAATGAGTGTGCTGTTTGCTGTCCACTTTGTTACTGCACCCTAGCTAACTAGCAGTACTAAACTATTTGGTGGTAATTTACAGGTGGCTACTCAGGGGCATGCAGCGTTTGATTTCAACTGCCCAGCCTCTCTTTAGGAGAGCTCCAGTTGGGTGTTGACTGCTAGTTGGGTTCTACAAGGAACATCGAATCAGGTGGAAGGTGTGCTGAAGGTATATATGCAGGTCTTCCAAGTTCTGCATGTGTATTTTCAGAACTGCGTTTTACAGTCTAGTCTTTGGTGTTCTTCATAATAAAACTGATGATTTCCTAGTTTAAGTTTTGGTATAGGAAAGTAAGTTCTGGAGGTTAATTCTGAATAAGACTTCTGATTTTTAAGTATTTTTAAAACAAGTTATTTCTTCATTTGTTAAATTGCTTGAAGCAGTTGCTTTTTCTTTAAGTTGTACTTAGTCTGAATTACTGTGAATGTCCGTGTGATATTTGCAGTATTGAAGAACTACAAAAAGCATCTTTAACGTTTAATTTTCAAATGAAAAAGTCATTTACATAATGAGACAATGACGCCTTTGGGCAGAGATGAATGTAGAAGAAAAATCCATTAAGGTAGATCCTGCCTAAGAGTTTGAAAGGGTCTAATTCACAAAACTTTGAATATTATATTATTGCTAGCACTTACTGGAGTAAAAATACCCTGCTTGCCTAAAGAGTGGCAAAATCCTAATGTGCATTCTCTTTTGTGATTTCTTCAGGGACATCTTACTTTTGTTAATGATGACTGTGTCTGTGTAGCTTCTGCTTTCGGCTTAGCTGTGTAATAATAAGCATTTCTTTTTTATGTAATGAATTTTAACACCTCTGAGGAGTAGGGTTTTTTTATGAGCTTGTGTTTACAACTGAGCAGGGTTGGCGTAGTCCTTCTTATAGGTGGGGACATGTTTGGAAAGAGTGCATCTCTTAACTGCAGTTTTATTAAGCTGGTGTGAAAGCTCTTTTGGATTTCTGATTCTTAATGGGTATAAGCTGGGTTCAGATTTTGGTTTGAAACAAAATGTGTCTGCTTATAGTTTTTGTAGCAGTTCACCAAATCTGTTTAAAAACTTATGCAGGCTATAATCAGTCACAGCATTTTTCTGTGTACACCACTAAGTCATTCATTATAATGACAATAAAAAAAATTTCCTTCATTATTTTAGTGTAATACTGACATGTGGCTGAGTTGTAGGAGATAGAGATGTGTGTTTCTTAGTTAAATAATATAGCAGTTCAACAAAATTACTTTATTTTTAAAATACGCTGACATTTGCAACAAGGCCTTTATTTCGTTTTGAGGCAAAATAGGATATGCCTGAGAAAGTTTTGGACAAACAATAATCGAGGCAGTTTGTGATGACCAGGGTTTATTTCCCATTGTATACATTACTTAACATAAAAATGGTGAAAGCACTGAAGTAGTTACTGACCTGAATCATTACCTCCACTAAAGTGATTAGCTATCACAGGTAGGGTGACTTGGCATATCAGGTGACATGCCGTGATCTCTAGGGCGTTTAAATCCTCCTCTCCCTTCTCCTTTTAGCCTATCACAACACATAACAAGCCTCTCCTACCACATGGAAATGTGCTTATCGGGCTAACAACTCATTGTGCTTACCATGTTGTGTATTTGGGGCAAAATAATGATCTCTTTTCTGGAACGGTATTCATAAGCTGCATAGGTTAATGTGTTCACTGATGCATTAAGGTGGAATGCGCTGCAAAGCATCCAGACTTTCTGGGACAACAATACTGTTGAAACTAACAGGACAGCCCCTTACTCATAATGGGTAACTTTGGACAGACTGAGAAGATGGGCAGAAATATCATTGCCATACACTTCAATTTTGACTTTTAGAATGGTTTTAAAGAGTCAGTGAGACAAGTCTGTACCTTAAAAAGGGATTTGACTTCTCTTCTGCTCGGGTTCCCTGCAGGTACATGTCGTGAGCCACAGAGAAAGGCAGTGTAGAACTGGTCTGGAGTGAGGCAGCCGCGTCGGTCGTCAGAGTGCCGTACATACTTCTAACCATCAAGTACAAAGGGAAAACAAAGCTATACTTTTCAGTGTCTTGTATAACATTTATTTTGATGATTTTATTTTTTTTTTAATGTCCAAATCCTTTAAAGCTGTTTCGCTTAGTCTAGAGCCTGAATTGGACCCAGAAGTTATGAGATGCAATGTCACCAGGCCAAAATAAGAGATAATTGCAGTCTGTATAAAAATGTATTCTTCATCCTTTAAAAATAAAACCTATTACAAGCCCTTTTGAATTCTTCCTCACAAGCTGTGTTTTTTATTCATATTGTGTCTATCTTTTTTGTTAGCTGGTCTTTCAGCTGTCATCCACTCATGCAATTTAATTTCATGTTAAGTGTTTAATATAGAATGTATGCTTATATTTCTTTTGTGTTTCGAATTGATATTCCTTAATTTACAGTGATAATGGAAATGTTCAGGTTTTGTCTTGTGGCAGACTGCTTTGGCAGCAAGTCGTGAACTGAAATACTTTTAACAGGTATATGCTGCTGTCTCAGTGGGACTGTGCAAATGAACACAAGACCGATTTAGTTGGATTTTTTGACAGTTGTTTTAAGTGGTCAGTTTTACTGCATTAGCTTGGAAATTTTGTTCTTTTAAGATTCTGAAACCTTGAATGAAAAAAATGTGGAAGAAGCTCAGAAACCTAAGCAGAACAGGAAGTGTCAGATTTAATACGTCTGTGGATGTAGAGAAAAAGAACTGAAAGTATTGGGATAGTAATTACGAGAACTTCAGTTTTGCAGATTGAATTTGTTCTAAAAATGAACTTGAATATGGCATCATGCATCTATTTTTGGCTGAAGAAGCACTTCTTTTCAGTCCCTGTTTCTAGTTGTTAGGTGTTATCCAGAAACAAAATCTTACTCTGTACTGGAAATTTCCTAGTCTTGTAAAGAAGATTTTTACCACATTTTCCCTAACAATGTGATACAGTTAAATCCTGGATTTTTAGTTCAGAAATTAGAAAAGTGGATTTGTACTTCACATAGCTGAAGCAGCATTTCTTTAAGAAAAATCAGCACCAGCGGTTAGTGCAGTCAGTATAGCCTGCTCTGTATTCTGTGAGGACGTTAATGAAGGTGGTTGTCAGTGGAAAAGAAATACAAGAACTTTTTGGTCCCTTTTTTGCAGTCTTGCAGCTAACAACACGATTTTTCTTTTCCTAGAGAATTATAATCGATCTTTTTGCCACTAACAAATTCCCCACTTTTTTGTGTTACCTGCAATTCAGTGTTGTCTTCTAATCACCTTGCTTAAAGGAATAGTTGTGTAAACGTCTTGTGTGAACTAATCTTGTTCTTTAAATAATGAGTAGATTGCAATGTAGATGGGTTAAAGGAGGAAGGAACCATAATAGACACTAATTCTAATATAGAACTCTGGCTAAATACCTGCAGAAGCCAGAGTATTATAAGAATAGAGGTTAAAAAGCAGAATATAAAATATTTGATAAATATCTCTTCATATAAAACGTTCATAACTTATGTAAATGTAGTGCTTCTAATAGAGACTGTAATGTCCTTGGGGATATCTTGAGAGTCTCTTTGGGGATTCAGGGAGAGATTCCAGCTGCTGATGGGCATTGTATGCTATTCAGGGCACTGTAGCTTCTTGGTGTTAAGTCATTCTAATACCTTTTCTGTTTCTACGCTTCTCTTCTATGAGACAATGGACAGTGTGTTTATATGAAACACTTGAGATTTGAGTCATCACATCCATCTAAACTGGTCAGGGGCAGTAAAATTACTGGAAGGTGGTTTCCCATACAGCTGTTACATGGTGTATCTAAATATGCTGTTTCATCCTTCTGAATGTAGGATCTTAGGAATAGTATACTTCTAACAATGAATATTTTTAGAGATAAATTTTGTAATAGAGCGCAGATATACTTAAAACTAGTATGGCGTCTTTCAGGGTAGTTCTTCAAAATATTAGTCCTTGGATGTTAATGGAGAATTCTCTTAACAGGAGATGCAGCAGTGGAAATGGAGTTTGGAAATAGTCATGCTAATTGTTTGCTGTTGTCTGTTTAAAAAGAAAAAAAAAAAAATCTAATCCGGTTCTTGGTGTTCTACCAAACATGTAATAGGGTCCCAGAACTAACCACATGTTAGTTTTTATTTTATTTCTTGACTATATAGGCTAGTGTCTCTATTTGTGATTCTGCTTTTATTTTTCAGCCATTCACAGATTGCGTAGCAAACTTGTTATGTGTTTATACCAGTGTAATAGAAGACATATGTTTGTTACCTGACACTAAAATAGTTCACTTTGCAACTGAGTTTGAGATATTTTAGACAGGTGTATCCCCAAGAGTTGAGAATAGGAAGGCTCAAAATACAGAGCCTTTTATTGTCCATCAGCTATATGTATACATACATGTGTGTAATGTGTTTGTGCCAAAAGACTTGAAAGTGAGTAATATTCTTCTTCTAACTCTAGAAATTAAGATTTAGCAGTGTATAAATATCTGAATCTTTTATTATTCTTTACTTGTCATAATATTTAAGTACTACACTTAACTAGAGTTGGCTCTTAGCTGCCAGAGACTAGCACTTGAGTAAATACTTGATCAAAACTATACCAGCAGTCGCAAATTAGAACTACTTGCCTTTTGTCCTCACTAAAGGCTATAGGAAACGCTGCCTTCCTATGCAGAAGTTGCAGATTATATTTAACTTTCAGGCTTAGACTGTATTTTTTTAATTAAAGAACAATTCATAGTATAGCTGCATTTAGTGTCTGGCACTGTTGGGAGAGAGGATATGAAATATTCATTATATTACAATTTATTTTGTAGCAAGGTCCTTATGTGGTGTTTACATTTACATGATTGGCATTTGCCTTTGCCTTTCATTTTAATAGGCTGTTTATTTCTTGGAAATGAGTTATATAATGTAATTTTGTGTATCTTAACAAGCATAAATGTCTAGATGATTTTCATGGTGGTAATAAAGTGGAAGCTGCTTTTCTGAATTGTGACAGAAGCTGTTCTCACCTATGACAATAAAAACCTTCAGTGTATTTGCCAGGAAAACTGATGAAGGGACAGCTCAGAAGAGCATAGTTTTGTTTCTAATCTAAATTGGACTAAATATCCATTCCAAATAGTGAAAAGTTAGAGACCTAAACCCATCATCCTAGGAGATCATGTACATGAAGAAGCATCAGAAGAAAATAGTAGTGGAAAAGGAAAGATAAATGAGGCATGAAGAAACTGGGCAATGAGCGATGACTATGCTCAGGTGAAGGTAGGCATCCCAGACACGGTTGCTTGCCTCTAGGCCTTCCCTAGCTCCCGATTCATTTTTGTGCATGCTTCTGTCTTTTGGAGGGGAGTTCAGGGTTCTCGGTGCTGTTGCTGCAAGATGGCTTATGCTCTGTGTTTAAAACCACTTAAAACTTGTACCTCTGCCTCCTTTCCTCTTACTTTTCTGTACTGTTCCCATGCCTGGCTGTGGTGGTCAGCTAGCTGAGCGTGTTTTCTCCAGGGTCAGCAATAATTTATTCAGAGCATCTAGAGCAGTAACAGCACCTCATCTTGGAAGAAGCGATAAGTGCTCTGACAGGGGCCTGTGACAGGGAAAGGTGATTAATCAGGGTGAGAAATCGCTTTGTTCAGTCACTGAGAATGAGTTTACCAGTTCTTTTATTGATAAGAGTAATTACGTTTGTCCCTAATATTGCAGTCTGTTGCACTTAACATTTGTTGTCATACATATGGTAAAAGTTATTTTAATGATCTGCAGAGATTTCTGAATTTTCAGGTTCTTTTGTGTTTCTTCTGTGGCTTACAGGGTGGGACTGGTAAGCATATAAAACTAGGCTCCTTTAATTCCTGAGGATATAAAATATAGCCAATAAGATTTAAGTGCTCAGATGGTGGGAGGATTATTTCACTGTTGGGGCTATTATGTAGCAGTTCCTATCCACACTAGTCTTATGGGGAGGGTTGTCACAGAACCTGTACTGATTAACTGTGCTTGAAGCAAACATAATCCAAATAGCAATGTGACAGTGTGTGCCCTGATGGAGATACTTTACAGATGGATAAAACAGGCTAATAATACTTAATGGCATTCTTTCTGAGGATGGTAACTGTGAGAAGTAAGCTCTTTGAAGATTAAAAGCGTCACGTAAATGCTAAGTATTCATGTTACAGAAAATTGGCAAATCCTATTGTAATAACTAAGTCGTCTTCCGCTCTCCACACCCAAGATGTTAAACCTCTGATATGCATTATGGTTAGGTCTGATAGAACCAAGAAAAGCTTTATCCCCAGGATGAGCCACTGCTACCAAAACCCAAAGAATAGTTAGGAGGAAAAAAATGCAAATGGATTGAATAATTTTTTTTTTAAATTCCAAAACTGTGTTGCTGTTATCCTTAAATTCGTGTTATTGGTAAATATCATGTTAAGACTGTTAACTCTTTAGTGAGGTGCACCGTGTAATTTGAATGGTGCCATTTTTGATACTCTGGTTATGAGAGATTCCTTAAGAGCGGATAAATTTTTTTGTAAGGGGAGGCAGGTTTTTTTGTCTGTGTTTTCCCCCAAAATACTCTCAAGTGGATTCCTTTTTGGCAGGAATGGGTGGGTGTGGAGGTTGTCTTTTTAGTCACAGCTGGTTCATTTATCTCAGTTCTATTTTGCAGTTTGTTCTTCCTATTTGGGCTTGTTCCCAAACATG
>VYZV01008948.1:235-16719 GCA_013401275.1 Pandion haliaetus
TGTCCAGAGCCTCACCAGTTCCTTTAAAAGAAACTGAGGGATTTTGCTTAACTGAGGGCATGTTTGTCTGCTTGCTTCTGATGTATTGCCACATGCTTTCTGAAACTTTGGAAATTCGTCTCTTCATCAGCTTGTTATTCCCCAGCTAGTGAGTACCATTTGCAATTATCTGATATTTTAATTGTTTCAACTAGTACACTTAAGGTTTGACTTCTCCAAACTGAGTGTCTCATCCTGCATATCCTGATCAAATCCTTTTTTTCCCAAAGAGCTGCCATTAATTATACCAATCCAGAATCAAGCCTAAGAAAAGCACAGATAAAAAATGACAGGTCCCTCACTTTTTCTAGATCCTCATGCTGTGTTTACCAGCAATGATTTCTGTGTACTTGCAATGCTTAAGTGTTACATCTTTGGACTTCTGCATACTAAGTCCCTGGTCCTTTTCCCTGCCTTCACTGATCTTGTTTGCCACCTGCCTATGCACAGTGATGTATTAAAGGTCTTGCTGAAAACTGTGTAAGTGACATCCACTTCCCTGTACTTCCAAGGATGCTGTATTATGCCTTCAAAGCTATGTATTATGTTGTTTTCAAGTGACGGACTCTTAAAGATCCTTGCCTGATAAATGCCTTCACTTTCCCAGGAACACATCACTTAAGTTAACAACTCAGAAGGTTGCTTCTTAGAGAAAAGTTAGTCATATGAACTTGTAATTAATGTTTTGTCCTCTGTGACACAGTTTTGAAAGTTGAAATAGTTGCATTATCCAGCCGGGTCTCACCCCTCTGCTGACATTTAGCACAAAGGGAAGGGGCTTGAGCCCTTAATACAGCCTCCAGGTGCCAGGGAATAGTGGCACTTCCAGGGGCCATTTTTATTCCCATCAGGTCAGCAAAGAAATGTAGGACAAGACATGATGATAACCTGGACACAACTTTTGTTTCTGTCTGTGGATTGTCTGGGATATGTCAGCTCCAAGCTTTCTGCTGAGATTCTTTTTTTCTGAGTATGTGCAATATTGATGGAAATACCGATCATGTTGATTCCTTTTATGACTATGGGAAAGCAATAGGTGTTTCCAGGCCATGATTCATCTAATTATTTTTAAACATCTAATTTAGACTGCGATAAATTGCAACTGAGAAATTCCTATTTCTGTCCACTAGGGACAGAAGGGGAGTCTAGACTACCTACTTTAGATACGGATGCTAACACTGAAGACTTTACAAGTTGCGTGACATGCTTCTCATCTGCGATGGGACTCTCACCTTCTCTGTCTATATTGCTCACTGCTTTTTGGCAATAGATATAACAATATAGGCTAAATCTATATTAGATGATGCAGTAGATGGTCTGAACGTGGTCTGGAAATGTTAGCTAGGATTTGCAAGTATATTTACACAAATATATTAGGCACAATAAAACCAGAGTGACTAACACATTACAATAAAAAAAGGATTTTACTGGATTAGGTGTCTTTGAATAGCCTAGACTTCGGTTCTTTATTCTGCTCAGTTTTATTAATATATCTGGACTAGATTTTTGTTTTGATTTGTTTCCTCTCCAAGTAGCACATCCCCATAACCTGTGAATAACAAGACAGGAGGAATCTGGCATGGCTGGACAAACATTTTTGTCCATCCAGGAAGAAGGAAATGACTGGGTTCATCATTGGTGGGACAATACTAGGAAGCTGTTTATGTTCTTTAATAGGAAGATATATTTTCCCAGGCCCCAGGAAACATGAGGTGATGCTTTGTGCATTTTTTATCAGCTTAGCATCAAAGTGAAGAAGCAGGAGAAATTGGGTCCTTGTGGGCAGGCATGGAGAAACAATGAGCAGTCAAACATCATAGGGCATTTTCCTGTTCCTGTCTTCTGTCCTCAGTTGTGGAAAAAGCATGATAGTGGGGAAGGGATACACAGGGACTCTGTGAGACAGCAAAAGAAAATTGAGGGAATGAGGCTGATATGGTGAAACTGATATCCAGTGGGTATCAACTGAGAGAAAATGTAGTGATTCGGTGATCCATATTCAAACAGAATAATATTTTGCGGTTAATTCTGCAGGCCTATAGCCCAGATCTTTTAATTTTTTCAGTAATAACCTGCCTGATGCAATGGAAATAATGTTTATTAAAACTGTAGAATGTAATCTGGGAGGGACTTGCAAACACACTGGAGAAGAAGATAAGAATTCTAACTAATTCTGGTGTGTTGGTGACATGGTTGGGAAAAATCCGGCATAACATAATATAAAAACAGAACGTATGAGACACCAGAGTAAGAAAGGAAAAATCAAGTGCACAAACAGAAGACGGGGAATAGGTAGCACTTCTTCAGACAGTTGAAGAGTTGTAACAGTTGAACAAGTCATGTCATGTTCATGATGTCATGGGATAAGCAACCATATAAGCAGGAGTATCACCTGTAAAAAATGAAAGTTATCTGAGCATTGGCAAGGCTTTAGATGAACTACTGATCATTGCTCTAGTAAACATGACCTGCAATAAAATGTTGGGAGAAAAAAATGGTAGTTTAGGCCCTTGGCCTAAAGAAAAGTTGTCTGAGTGGAGAAAAGATCACAAATATACAAATACGTATAAAGCTACTGTTTTCTGTGGTCGCAGAGCCAAGACAAGAAGTAATAGGACCAAAATGCTGTTCCAGTCTAAAGGGCTATGTAGTCACTTGACGATGACAATTCTATGTGATGTTAGAGCCCTTATTACACCAGCCAGTGTTAATGGAGAAGAAAAGGGCTCCTTAGTCCATTGCTAATTCCATACCTAAGTTCTGTTATAAACATTTTATTGACTTGGTTTAATTTGGGCCTGAAATAATATTTATGTGCTACCCCAACATCTACAATGGTAGAGACAGTAAAAGGTAATAATATGAAAAATTATAGTATGAGGAGGAAGCCTAAATAATCTTAGATCAAGACAGAAAAAATACTCTTTTCAGCATGAACATTTTTTCATTTGCATATTTGTTTAAAAGAAATAATTTCTCCCAGCTGCCAGTTTGAAGGTTTAAAAAAACCCAAACATTCTGTTCTCAAACTGGGTAGTATCAAAGGAATTAATTAATTCCACTTGGTTAATTAATTTGGTTTGATGGACTTCAACATTGCAAGGCATGGTGGCATATTAGATTAGATTCCCCAGATATGTTTTAAGTAATAATAATGGCAATAACACAAATCTTGTGTTTCTTTTTAAGTACTTGTAAAGAGTATTTCAAAGCATTAATTTAGAAGTGGACATTTCTCTTTCCAGGCTGTAGCTTGTATTAGTTTGTTCTGGGGTTTGGAGGGTGAAACTGGGAACTATGACAAACTGTTCAAAGTGACAGCCTGTCTCTGGGAGGTGAGGTAGATCATATTAGCATTTATTTTGAAGAATCTCTCCATGTCAGCAAGAGCTCTGGGTTTTGTATTTGCATTCAGAAGAAAGCACAATACAACCCGAGCAGAAAGATAGCAAAAATCCCTGGGAAAAACTCTGATTATCATAGGCCTTGGTATTTAAAAGCACATCAGAATATTTTCCTGCCTTTTTTTTCACCTCCTGCTCTCTTATCTCTGACTCATTCTGCACCATATAACATCTTCAAAATTATTATTATTAATATTATTATTACTATTTGCCCCTTCTCGTTTCTTTGTTCTTGAACTGGAAGCCTTAACTTTTATCATGGTGAGGCCCAAATGCAAGGACACTGAAGCTAAATCATAATTAAAAACAGCAGCTGGAATCATCTCCATGGGAAAGGAAAGGAAGAGTTCAGGATGATGTCCTGGGATCCTTAACACTTGCACTGGCTTCTTCCTCTCCTCTAATACTCCAGTGAGAGGAGCTTTGCAATCTCTGAAGCAGGAAGGAGAGTTCGGCAGCCACTGCTTGACTCCTGATTTCCAGGAAGAGCAAGATGAAGGAGGCAGCAGTGCCTGGATAATCGGCTAGACAGACAGCCAAAAATGTCCATACCATTTTGTCATCCCCATTTCCTCCTTGTGCAGCTCTGGGACCCCAGCCAATATCAGGGCCAAAACGCCAGGGCAAGTAGATGGGCAGTCATCCCATCTTCCTAGGGATGCACTGGGCTTCCTGCACAAACAGATCCCTGCCCATACAGGACAGCAGTCTGTTACCGCTGCAGCCCCATACAGCCCTCGGCTGGAAGACATCCTGAGGGTGACATCCTGAGTGTCTTTGGATTTTTTTTCCTGTTTAGATATTTTCCTTCAGAAAGAGATAATGGTTTGCAGAATTTAGACCTGTGCTTTCTCCCTGGAAAATTATCTCCTTTTCCTTTTCTCCATTCCTAGGTCTGGCCTTGTTTCATTACCTCTTGCCATTACCCATCATACCTGTTGACTCTTTTCCTTTTCATCTGGTTCCACTTCTTTCTGTTCTTTTTTTCTTATTCACAAAAAAAAAAAAGAGCTCTTTCTTTGAATTCCCTCAAGCCCCCTTATTTCTTGTTTAAAGTCTCTCAGCCCCTCCCAGATCTTGGATTTTTCTTCACAGGAGAAAACAAAAGGTCTAGCATCCTTCCCCTATCTCTGAGCTAAGGCATCCTGAAAGAGGCAGGCTCAGATAAACATGTATTCATCTCCAGTGCTCCCAGATGCATCTCAGACAGTCTCCTTTATGGGAGCAAGATAAGACAATTTTGTGAGAGAGATTAGTATCTGTAAGCAGCATTAAGAACAAGAGCTCTGGTCACCAGCAGGGAAAAGAGATTGCTTAAGCCCTTAACTTCTGTCGCAATGACTGTCCTCTCATGAATCAGAAGCGCGGTAGGAGAAGTATGTCCTTCTGACACTGTATTGTAGCATAAGATATCCTTCAACGGCCAAAAGGCCAGAAACAGAAAGATAAACTCTCCTCTGTATTACATGGGAGACTTTCAGGTAGCCTGCAATGCACTTTTAAACACTAAATAGGTGGGTAACTTACCACAAAGGCTTGTGAGGGGAGATTTTAGTTTTGATGTCCGTAGGGCTGAGTGAGCCCTGCATAAACACAGTGGAGGAAGAGGCTGCCACACAACGCACACCCACAGTGAGCCCTGGTTTCAGGGAATTATGTTACAGGAAGGAAAATGCATTCCAACAAAGCCTGATCCTGGCACTCTCTCTTTTGCTCTTTTCCTTGCTTGTGAGCATTTTCTGTCCAACTAATTAAGGCCACAGCACTCTGGTCTTACTAACCCTGACTGGGAGGAAGGGATATCCCTAGTCCCAGTGGCTGATACTACTGCTGCTTCAGCAAAAGGGCTGAAAATCCATACTTTGTGAGAGAAGGTGGCGGTTATGGCTAAAATGAGCCTGCAGAGGTGCAGGAAAAGGAAGTCCAGGGGACAATGTGAGCATAAATGTCCCTGTGGGGGACTAAAGGAGCCATCCTGGAGTCTGAATGCCATTCAGCTGCTTTGTGTTTTCTTTTCTTTCTTTTGGAAAAAAAAAAAAAAAAAAGAAAATGAACAAAGAAAAAAGGAAAAAAAAGTTACCTTTGTGGAGGAATCCCTACAAAATCACCAGGGCACCTGGGAAGGGTGAAGAGAATGTTCTTCTGAGAGCAGAGAGAGGTACATAAACTGGACTTTGGGGTATGAACTTAACAGTGAAATTTCAGCACTGAATTCCCTTCTCAGAAGGTTCAGGCTGTTTGCTTTCATGTAAAGCTGCCTCTGCTCTCATGTTATCACTGTCACAGGTCAAATCCTGAGCAGTTAAAAAAAATGTGTTATTTTAAAGCTATTTATATTTCTAGGCCGGACTGTAAGGCAGGACGGGCTAGCCCACAGAAGAGTCAGTGAAGTGCAAACTCTTTCATATCTAGGAAACGAGTCAGGTCAGATAGGAATCAAGCATTGTTAGTGCCTGCCAGCTGATGGCCAGTCTATCTGCAGTGACTTCCTTGCTCTGACTGCTCTCTGGTGTGAATTAAAGTTGGCAGTTTCAGCCAGCAGAAGGAACGAATAAGTCAAGTTAGCCAAGTTGTGCTGTCCGTGACTCTGAATCTCTGACACCTACCTGAGGGACTGGCCCCTGGTCCCACTATGTTTGTGCCGCTGTTGCCCTGGTTCAAAAAAGACAGCACGGGCATCATAATACGAGCATAGAGTGGCCACTGCAAGCAAGCATCTTAGCTTCCTTTTTGCCAGACTAAACAAGCACAGATCCTTTAAATCCTCTTTGCATGTTGTGTGCTGTAGGTCACTGTTCTGGTAGCCACGAGTGACATGGTTTTAGCTACCACTTCGTAAAATCGAGGCATCACTTTTGATAGGTGATTAGATTTTGAAGGTAAAGCTCAGCCATGAAAGGCACTGTAGGAAGTTATCACTAATTTCAGCCCCTGGGCTCAGCTGGAGTATTAGCTGAGGATGGATTGACTTTATACGGAGACAGTCTGCAAATTCTGTAAGCAAACAAAGATGCTGCAGCATTTATATTGTGTGTTGTTCTACAAGATATTCAGGGCTTTCAGATACAAGGAGGAAGGAACTAAACCTAACATTTCTCCTTTAAACTGTGAAGATCCTGTTTGCAATTCATTTTTTATGTCATTTGAAGGCAATTTACTTCAACAGCTCACTTGTGAAACCATTTATTCAGGACAAAACCGTAACACCAAGCACTGAGGACAAGGCAACAAAAATGATCTTCCCACTCTCTCCTTGTTAGGAAGGATATTGTTTTCTGATCCACATTATAAGCTTGGATACCTTGCAGACAGTGTTAGCATTCTGGCTTTTGTGGTGCAGAACTGATTTTTTACAAAGACTTTTATTAAATTTCTTTGAATTTTTCTGTTTTAAAAGCATGATGAATCAGACTAATCCGCAACATTGTTTTGTGTTTTTTTTAATCAAGTTTGAATCTTAGATTCCTGTCTGAATGCATTGAGTCATGATTTGTTTGACTTTTTTAACAAACAGACTCCTTTCTTCATCTCTTTTCCAAAATAACTGCCAAGTCATCCTATGAACTCTTTACTTGACCATGTGTTTGTTCATTTAGAGATGAGGGAAGTGGGAGGAGGGAAAATAATCTTCCCTGTTAACATCCAGTCTCAAATATTAATTTTTCTATAAAGTAAATCAAGTATGAAAAGAACAAATTGTTTAAAATGAAAAAGTCAAAAGTCTTTTAAAACATATTTTAAAAACAGATACTTTCCACTGGAAAATGCAAAACCAGAAAAGCGTCCAGCAGTGTGTCACGGTCTAGAGCAATGGTTACATCCACGAAATGAAAACAGAGCAAACCCTTCATCAACAGCAAACCAGACTGCAGAAAGTTCCCTCCCCACAGTTAATGTTAGTCTTTCTTTTGGCACTGTGGATACCCTGAGAGAAATTATTCAATGGATTAATATTTGAGGAAGCAAGAAAAAAGGCAAGAGAGAGTAAAACAAGCAAACAACCTGTATGACAAAACAAAAAAGTACCCTAATGGGAAAACAAGTATTATTCGACTGACCAAATTTGGCTTCTATGTTAGGTGGCAGCTCTGGGCTCCTGCTGACTTCACAACTCAAGTGTCACCTTGTGTCATAGGAAGCAGCAGCTCTGCCTCTGGTGATACCTTGGAACAATACAGGGTCTTGTGACTCTCCCAGAGGTACACATCCAGCCAACTTGCAGTGCAGGGTTTTGACTCTTCACAGAAGTGCTGCCATCAGGCAAAGTCAAGCAAAAAAAAAGAAAAAAACCCCTACAATTTTGACAGATATTATTCCTTTCAAGGCGTTACGCCACCTTCTACCTTCTCATTTTGAACATTCTTTTAATGAAGATCTGATTCATGTTCATGTTAATGCTGCTTCTGATCGGAGCCCTTCTGTTACACAGCGGACCGCTGGCAGCAGGGAAGTAGTTAACAAGTAGGGGGGTTCAGGAAGTAAGAAGGGCTTTGAATCCTGCCTTCAGGAATAGCCTGCACTTGCATCTGAGGCAGATACATTCCTGATGATAACACTCAGTTCTCCCTCGTGCTTGTAGAGCAGGGGAAAAACAAATACATAGGGAGCCGTCACCTCTTGAAGAAACAATCACTTCATGGATAATGTCGTGGTTTAAGCCCAGCTGGCAACAACATGAAGCCACTCCCTCCCTNGAGGACAAGAAAATATAACACAAAGGCTCATGGGCTGAGACAAGGACAGGGAGGGATCGCTCACCACTTAGGGTCACAAGCAAAAGAGAGATTCAACTTGGGGAATAAACAAAATCAATTTAATTTACTACCAACCAAATCAAAACAAGGATAATGAGAAGTAAACCCAGATCTTAAAACATCTTTCCCCCACCCTTCCTTCCCGGCTCAACCCCACTCCCAGTTTTCCCTACCTCCTCCCCCTCAGCGACGCAGGGGGGACAGGGAATGGGAGCTGCAGTTTGTCTCTGCCACTCCTTCCACCTCAGGGGGAGGACTCCTCACTCTTCCTCTGCTCAGCGTGGGGTCCCTCCCATGGGAGACAGTCCTTCACGAACTTCTCTGGCATGGGTCCTTTCCACGGGTTGCAGATCTTCAGTCACAGACTGCTGCAGCGCGGGCTTTCCTATGGAGTCACAGCCATCTTTGGGGGCATCTACCTCCTCCTGAGTGGGGTTCTCCACAGGCTGCAGGTGGGCATCTGCTCCACGGTTCACCTCCATGGGCTGCAGGGGCATCCGCTCCTCTGGTGCGCCTCCTCCCCCTCCTTCTTCACTGACCTTCATATCTACATAGGTGTTTCTCTCACATCCCAATCCCCTCCACCACTGCAGGTGTCCCCCTTAAATTTATGTTCTCCCTGAGGTGCTACCACTGTCGCTGATTGGCTCAGCCTTGGCCAGAGGCAGGTCCGACTTGGAGCCGGGGAAGCTTCTAGCAGCTTCTCACAGGAGCGACCCCTGCAGCCCTCTCCCCTGCTACCGAAAACTTGCCACACAAACCCAAAACAGCTAATTAAGCTCACAAATCAAGGAGAGATGTTCAGATGGAGGCCTGTTCAGAGCATGTGCTCCAATGCCTGACAAGATCCAAGGAGGAACAAGATTGCTATGAGTCGGAAGAAGGGGTAAAAAATAATAATCACCAAAAATTACCCAACACCCAAGTCCTATTTTCATAGACTCCCAGTGGAAATATTCTGATAGATTTTGATGGAACTGGATTGTTAATATTTATGAAGCCAGGCAAGACCTCCAGATGGAAGCTGCTCTGTAAGTGCAAAGCTTTGCTATTAATATTTATTAATTTGAAAGTGCTTATTTAGTTTTTAGGCAATTTTTGCTCCATCCTTTTCCCAAGCAAACTAACATCAAATGTGTGGGATCTGTGAATTCTCAGTTCCCCACTGCTGCCTGTGATGTAAATTGCGCATCAAAGAAAAATGAAGGAAAATACAGGAGAAAGTTCAAAATTCACAATGTGAAGGCTCAAGAGCTGTTTGCAGAGAGCATTCCTGGCAAGTGCTGAACATTTGGACTCCATGTTGAGCAACATAAGGTTTTCAGACCTGATCCTGTGGCCCTCTATGATAAAATATGAAGTCACAGGGAGAAGATCATGCCCACAGGAACTTCCTCCCAAGCTTGTGGATATTTTGGTCATGTTTATACTGACAGGTGTTATTAGATGGTGTTTCAGGATAACAAGGATGCATGCCACCTTCTTGCTTGATGCCATGTGGCAATGCTTCAGTGGTGCTAAGACTCAGATAATATAAGGGAGAGGGCAGTTATTTGGGCACCATGGCTATGTCTACACTGCAGTTTGGGTAGTCCTAGTCCCCTGATCATCCAGACTAGCCCACACAGGTTCCCTCTTGGGATGTCCTCCCAAAGGAACCCAAGGAATGAAACACATCAGATTTTGTCATTGTGTGCAGCTGGGAGATGGCCAAGCTGTGCATCCAGCAGCCAGGACTGCAAAACTGTCGCAGCAGGGCGCAATGTGGCTCAGTTGCTCTTACTCAGGGGCCTAAATTGTAGTACTGAGTTAAAAAACTGATAAAAGCCTTTTTGTGTTCAGAAAAAGGAATGACTAGAACCAAAAGTTCCTGCAAAGTCTATGCAGGCAAGTAAAAGTTTCCTCTGCACTCATCAGTCTTAAACCTAATGACTAGAAAGAATCAATGGAATTTGCTGCCTGTAATCTCACTAATTTGAAAGAAATCACCCCTAAGTATGACTTAGAGAAGGCTCTTTTTTTTTAATCAAGTTTGACAAAAGGAAACAGAAACTCTAATCTCATAAAAATTGTTCTATAAATGGACAACCTAATTTTAGCCAATGGGTTCACATCAATTTTTTTTATTCCTTTTGCAGAAAAAGAAACACAGAACATTGTTAGTTCTTTTTTCATCTGTCAGTCATATATCTTTTAGCAAAATGTTGGGTCTGGATAAAATAATTACATGCTTATAGTGAAAAGTAAACTGATGGCTTATTTCCCCCTTGACATGAGTATGCTTCTTATTATATTCAAATATTTTGAATAATTGTCCTTGCTTATTGAAGAACCAAGATTCTGGCATTTTGGTAATGCAATTAAAACCTTATTCTCCCACCAAAAAAAATGCAAATCATTTTTTCCCCTCCAAAATGGAAACATTAAAATAATTAATTTTCAAAGCAAAACAAAACAAGGGAAACTCCTCCCCAACCACTGAGTGTCCATGTTAGCATAGTATTGTTAGAGACATGAAAAAGCCACTAGCAGTTTGTATCTCCTAACGTAGTTTGCCTTTTGTCTAAATGACCTAATATGGGGTGAAGTGAACTCACTTCTCTCAGACTCTTGGTGAGACATGAGATGGCTCAAATTCCCTGTCACATTTTGGCAGCACAAGACTGAAGTTAGTATAGCAAACCACACAGCAGAGAGAACATTTTGGGCTTGGCAGTGCAATAGAACAGCTAGAGGCTGTTGGTTGACTGAAAAGGGCATTTGTGAGATTTCTAGTCCAGTCAGATCAGACCTTCAGCCTGTGCCTCATCCCTCCATTCTTTTTAAGTCTTCCTACAATTTGGAAAAAGTGAAAGGAAAGCCAAATGGAGTTTTCTGATTTCATCAAACACTGTAGCCGCTTCTGTCTCCTAAGGTCAAACTTCCACAAGTTTTATATAATTCCAGATTCAGCACCGACCTGAACTCTTTTATGGCAGGAATCAGCAGAGCTGTGGGTGCTGCAGCCCAGTCCTCCAGCAGGTACCCTGCACTCAGCTCATCCCATGGCAGCATAGACTGCGACCCTGTGCTGTGCAGATGTTTGCATGGGAAGTACTTGAGTTGTAGGACTTGCTGTGCCTGTGGCTGAGCTTGTGCTTCTCCTCCCATGACAGATGGTCCTTCAGGTGACCATGTCCTGCTCCAGTCTGAATGGTGCTTAAGCACAGCACTGCCAGGTACTCTCTTTTCCCTACTGTAGATCAATGCTTTCTTCTAAATAGGTTGTCCTGGGTATATCTTGACCCCTCTGGGATGCCCAGTTCTGAATGGCAGCAGTGGTACCATCCTTCCCTTCCCATTGTATTCTGAATTTACTCTACATCTTAAAGATCTCTGTATGAGTAAACCTCAAAGCTTTCTTCATTTTGAGAATACACATCTGCTCTTGGTAGCAGCAGTGCAACAGCAAAGGTAATCCCCTGCTTCCATTCTCATCGGAAAAGTAGAAATGAGTGGACCTTACATTGTGTGGTTATTTGTACCCTCTGTATTATGCCAGGTTGTTGTTGTTTTCCTCTCACCTTCTCATTCTTGCCTTGTATTTTTATAAATGTGGTTTCTCAGATGTACAACTTTATATCTAAAATAACAGAAATGTGTAACAGCACAGGAGGAAGAAAATACCTCTCTGCTGAAGATGTTGCTCATCCCTCTGTAGTCCTCAAAGCTCCTCAGTGATCTCTGCTCCCTCAAGGTGAAACTGTTCTGAGTGTAAGCCTTGCCAAACTTACAAAGAGGTAGCTTGAGTATAACAGTTTGGCTTTTGAAACCGTTCCTCTCCCTTCCTTCATGTTAGACACCGTGCTCCCCATCATGTGTGTTCTTTATGAACTGAGGACAAATACCCTCACATACACACATGCAGCAACACAGTTCAGTTATCATAGCGATGTCTCTCTGAGATGTGTTACAACCTGCTGGTTAAAAGGAAAAATAGGTTCTCCCCACACTATACCCAAAGTTCAACTTCAGGGGAACTACCAGATCCTTCCAGCATGAAATTGTCTGCAGACGTAATACATATATTCTTCATTCCATCATCCAGGTTCTCAATAACTCAGGCTGTGAGACTTGTTGGGAACCTTACACGATATATTCTTCTCTTTTAAAAAGAAAACATTGATACTTGCTTTATGGTTTAGTTTTGTCACATTTCAATTGATTTCAAAGTACAAGTTTTTCCAAGATTTTAGTGTGAATTTATTATAGAGTTACTAAAGTGAAGCTGTAGCAGACATGCTACTTCTTTCCTGTCTGACATACTACTTCTCTCCTGTTTGTCTTGCATGGACAGCCCCAATATATGTATTTTCTTAATAAGTTATTGAACCCCGTCTTACCCTTTGAGTAATTAATGTTGGAATTCAGTAAGTCTTTTACTAAACTGCAAAAGTTTCTGTTCTCTCAACGATATAGTGTACTTACTGCCACATTTAGCAGCTTTTGAAATTATGATGGCCTACAATGTATAAAATGGTTTTCAAATTATGAATTTCCCAACTTCAGGTATCCAGGGAGCTAGAGGAATAATGACTCTTATCTACTACTTTGCTGATCACCTCTCATTCTTCATTGTTTCTGTCCTTATTAGTTGCTTTGTCCCCTCCTCCAAGTGTCTCTCCCCATGGGTGTGTATTCTCTTAGGATAAAATAAAATTCATACTGAGTACTTAAAATGACTCCTCTGTCAAGTGCAGATAAGTTCTATTTCAAGTTGAAAAGACATCTCATCTTTACACTAGAATAGTCCATATCCTCCATAGCAAAGATCCGTACGCTTCAGTCCCTGCCTATCTCTTTGATCTCCACTTGTATCTTCCCCAGGCATGTTTCTTCTAGCCATGATTTTCTCCTGAGCAAGTTGCATGCTTCACACTCAATTTTTTATGAGGCATCTCCCAATGCACACAATAGTCTTCCAGAGAATCTGGGCCTGAGGCTTCTCTGTCCTCCCTGCATGTGCCTTGGTCCTTGTCATCTGAGCTTTTTAAGATGGGAACTGGTCATTCTCATTTCCTCTAGGTGCGGTTCATTGTTCTGATAATACTGTTTGGGGAAGAATATTAAATTAATTTAGTGATGATGACACATTTATTCCATCATACTCTTTAGATGTTGGGAATAGAGACCTTGGGATCACCAAAAGCATACCTTCCATCTCTAATACAATTATGGCTAAGGCTTTAGCTTATTCTGAAATAGTTTGGTTTTCTACTTATTTAAAGAAATTCGATAGCAAGGGCACCCAAGAAAGCAAGGGTAGCTCGCAACTGCTTTCAGCTTATGGTCAACTGGTGAAGTCCATCCGGTAGCATAAAATATTTATATTCAGGTAGCAAATCAATGAAGTCAGAAAATGAATCTTCATTCATTATTCTTCACACATGCAAACCCATACATATCTGTTCACTGCAAAAATCCTTTTCAGCATGGCTGGATGTTTGGTGTACCATACACATTAGTGGGAAGCAAACTTCAGCTCACACTCCTTCTGCAGAGAATTCCTTTCCTTGGGGTGGTCTCTCTCTATTTATAATAATGGGAAAACAGCTGGTCACTGAAGCTGTGGCACTGAAAGAAGTGGGCAACTCAGGCAGACGGGTCACATTACATATAGGTTATTGCATTTTAAAATCTCATTTTCTTTAAGATGAGTTCTGTTCCCCCCTCCATGCACACACAGAAACACAGTTTCCTTCCTTCCTTCTGCACTTGATTTCAGGATCCCACAGCTTAGATGTGTTCTTCTTGTGCTGCTGTAATGATTTTGGAACGTACTGGCTCAATTAAACAAAACTAGAAGACAGTGGAGGTCTGAAAGTAGCTGTGCAGTTACAGGTGTGGAACATGGAGCGCTTCTGCAGGATGGTTCCCATGGATAACGAAGGGGCGGCTGTGTGAGCTTCTGAAGTGAGACATCTGTGTCTCACAGACAAAATAATTCAGGCCCTGGCCATAAGGATTTCCCCCCTCCCCCAAGAGAGTGCAAAGGAGAGATGTCAAACTTCTCTGGATCTGAAGAGAAATGAGGATTGTTGTCGCTGCTGCCCAAACACCCAGTCCTGCAGATGACATGATCATTTGGTCTGCCTTGGTGAAGAAAGAACACACTCTGCTGTGCGTGCTACCTGATTCTCTTTGCAAAGTTCTTGAAAGTTTCGTGACCTTATATATATGCCACACAGTATTACAGGCAAGCTTGTTGCTAGCTTTTACTGAATTTATAAAAGTGAATACAAGTCTACCCATTCCAGGAGACAAATGTTGATAACTTTACCATTCTGAAAAGAAACTGTTTCACAGGCATAGACCTATATACAGAGGGAGAGATGCTCTTTCCTCTTCCCTTACACCCATTTATTTTATCCAGAAGCAGAGAAACATTTGTCTGAAAAGAAGCTGATTTCAATTATTGCTACTTTTATAACAATGGATCTTTAGTATCTGCTAAGCCAGGTCAGTCCCGCTGAACAGCACCCTGTTCTGTTTTTAAAAAAAAAGAGTCCCTGTGTTCTCAGTAAATGCACAAGGGCTGCATCTGAAAAAGTCATAGGCCTGTAGAAGGGACCATTGTGCAGCAGTATGACCTCTGCTATAACGTAGATCGTTGAAATGCCTGGACTTAAGTCCTGTTTAGATGAATAACATCCCTTGATTTTAGAAAGGCAAGTTACTGCAAATCTGCCTTAGTCATTGGTGGGGTGTTGTAAGGTTCAGTTACTCCCAGGAAGACCTCCACTTTACCAACTAAAGCACATTGTGTTTCTCTGAGACTATTGCCTTTACTGTTACTAAAATACATATCACAGTGTCCTGGACTGATATCAGTGTCTAAGTCACTGTAATATTTTAATTTGATCATTAGACTGGTTGGCTTCTGAAGGGCTGGAACATTATTACAGTATAGGAGATATATCTGATGGAACAGTTCTGGAAATGGTCATATTTTGAGATAGTTCTTCAAAGTCTTGGACAGATATCATAATGGATGCCATTTTGTGTTTTTTTTTACTCTTCTTTCTAATCTTATGCTTCACGGCTATTCATTTCCTCCAATATTCTTGCTAAAGAGTGCTGCAGATGCAAAAAGTTTGTGTGAGTTCAAGACTGAATTAAGAGTTTGGAAGAGATAACCTTTGGGGAAGTAAGCATACAGCATAGGCTCAGAAAATCTGTGCTAAAATAATTGGAGGTTGAGGAGAGTGTAAAGGAGCAAATATCATATATCCTTGCCTTGTTCTTATTGTAGGAGTTCATTTGAATTCAGTGCTGGATTCTGGCTAGAGACAACCTGGCGCTGAATCAGTAAGACTTTTCTTATGTTTTTTCTTATGGTGAGTGCTCATTCTAGGGTTGAAGAATCTTTTGATAGTTTTTGTTTGTTTGTTTTTGTTTTTTTTCTGGAGGATGTGCTACTCTCTTGATTCATTAGGGTGCCCATTTTCTCCTGGTGTCTACTGCTCTATCCAGTACCAGTAGTCTAGAAGGATCATCACATCATCACATCTTTTTATCAGGTTAGATTTGTGCTCTCATTCACTACTCAGATCTTTGGGTAGATGTTTTTTTCTGTGCTACTTCCAATAAAGAAAGTGATGGGTCTATCTTTCCCTTTACACACCTTGTACTAACAGTGAATGGCTGTTGGTAAAGTGTGTTAGGGTCTAGACTTTTGTATCTAACATGTTAAACCTTCTGCATTCATCTGTGGTTTCAGCAACTGCCAAATGGGACTTTTTAGTAAACTTGTATGAAAATAGTTAAGACTAGGATGATAGTGATACAACTACATTTGCTGAATTACCTGGGCTGAAATCACTTGCCAAAAGACGTACCACAATTAGATTAGAATTCAGAATTTTACCTGATTTCCGTCTGTCGTGGTTTCAGCTCAGTCGGTAACAAAGCACCACGAAGCCGCTCACTCACCCCCCACCCCCGCCCCTGGCCACGTTGGGATGAGGAGAAAATCCAAAGGCAGGCTCGTGGGTCGAGACAAGGACTGGGAGGGATCACTCCCCACTTATGGTCAAGGGCAAAAGACAGGCTCAACTTGGGGAAGAAACAAAATCCATTCCATTTACTACAAATCAAATCAAAACACAAGGGTATTAGGAAGGAAAACCAAACATCAGAACACCTCCCCCCACCCCTCCCGCCTTCCTGGCTCAGCTCCATTCCCTGTTCTCTCTCCCTCCTCCCCCCGGTGGCACAGGGGAACAGGGGATGGGGGTTGAGTCAGCTC
>VYZV01008958.1:2102-26277 GCA_013401275.1 Pandion haliaetus
CTCCTCAGGCATTCCTGTTTCCAGGAAAGAGGCTGATTTCTCCATTATGGGAAAAGGCTTTAGAAATGTACCTCGTCATTAATGTAACAAGCTACAGGCTAAATATGTTACATGTTTTTGAGAAAACAGACTTCCGCTTTTAAGTCTGAATTTCATTTCATTGTGTCTAGCCTCAAGCATAACCTCATTCTGCGTTCTTAGATGTCTTCTTTGCTCCAGTCTTTAGTGACACGAGCAGGTCTGCCTATCACTGCATCTTTTTCACAGCACACTGAGCCAGGACACACGTTACCACAGAGGCCACTCAAAAAGATGTGAATCATTTGAGCCCTCAGCACTGAATGATGTGTTTGATATTAGGGGTTATTCAAAGAGAATTATTCCGGGGGGAATTAAGCAGTCCTTTGGTTTCAAAGACTGATGGTGGGGGGTGGGGTGGAAAGGAGGGAGAAAAACAAGCAGAAGCCAATTTCTTTTTGATGCTCCAATAATCCAAAAAGATAATTTCTGAAGTGTTCTCTCTTTTCTGTATGTCATCAGAAAACTTTAGGTTTGAGTACATGCCATGGACAGTTACATAAAATGAATGTGGCAGCAACAAATTCATGGGTGTGATTCAAGACCTTTTCAGAATATGCAGCCATGGTATTTATTGTCAGATCAGGAAAAGAAACAGAGCCTCCCCGTGAGAGGGAGAAAGGTGACAATTTGGTGCCTGCTTTCCCTCATGGAAGCCTGATTGCAGGAAGAGGGGCAGCAGAAAGGCTTAATGGCCTTAGGCACCTACCTCGGGTGTATTATTATTGTCAACTGGTCCATTGAGATCTGAACGCTGTTGCTTCCTTGGCTGCTCTAAACCATTGCACATCTGTAAAAAAAAATGAGAAAGGATTTCAAATCCTTTTGTCTTCTGGAAAGTTTCAAAACAAAGTATAGAGATTTCAGTGGAAGTCAATGGTGCAAAGATAGTCAGAAAATTTTCACCAGATTAAATTACATTCAGAAAGTGTTAATAAAAATTCATAAAATGTTAACATAGTAAACTGTATTTAGCATGTTCTCCATTATTTTACAACAGTCATTGGTCATGAAGCTGTTCTGTGTAGTTATTTCTATGTACTTATATGTCACTATCTATGTGCAATCAGTATTCATTACTGATATTGAAATATCATAATGTGCTATAATAGTTGGAATTTCCTGTTGTAATTTAGCAAATATGAGACTCATATAAAAATGTTGGGCTGTTTAATTATAATAAAATATGTACTTTGATGTCAATAATAAGATATTCCAATTATCATTAAGTAGCAGTAACACTACTGATTTAAATTTAAATTAAATTATTTTATTTCAATGCAAATTTTTGACAGGAAGTTAAGCCAAATGCTGACATGTTCAAATTTTCAGAAACCGAAGTCAGAATTTTTAAATGTGTTTATACTCAGTACTGGACAAAATCAAAATAGTCCTAACAGCCACCTCTGATCTGAAAAACAGAATCCTAGTACCGGATATAGGATTCTGTGTTCATGGCAGATACCTCACAGCATCTCCTTCCTTTTGGGCCAAGCAAATCTACAGCATGCTGGCAGGACAGCTTCAGGCTTCTGAAGAAATGCAAAAGGGAAAATATAAAACCTCACACAAGGAAAATAGTAAGCCTTTTAAACCATGGAACATTCTTTTTCTTCGAAGTTCCAATATTCTCAGGGGCAGAATTTCTTCTCCAGACCTGACAAAAGTCACAGAACACCAGCACCCAACACAGGGAGCGCCTGTGTCCCATACATACCAAGAAACTGAAGTTTTCATGACTCACAGTTTCAGTGTTAGAAATCTGGAAAACCAAGGTGATTTCTGGAACAAATTTTCATGGTTTATGATATTTCACTTCCCTTTTTCATCAGTTTCCCCATTATGTATAAAAAAGAGTGCCTAAATGCCACTGTCACTGTAAGGCTTCACAAATATGAACTTGTATCAACAACTGTGCAAATGGAAAACACTGAGCCAGTATTGTTTCAAAGGGTCATCCTGAATGTTACATGTAAACATAACTCCTTGTCTTCTGACTTTCAAATGCAATATGTGGTTGTAATCAAAGAAAGTCTGCGTGTTCACCTCTGGACAAATTATACCCTGTGAGTAATATTTAACCAGCTGAAAGAAATGTGCTAATGAAGCAGGCACATTAGGGCTATTAGCTCAGTGATGCTAACTCTTAGGTAAGACAACATACACAAAGCAAAAAGCCACCCAAGTAGTAAGCAGGATTTTAGGAAAGAAAAGACTATTTGTTACATACACAGAACACCAAGACTTGGCAACCCACTGACTAGTGCCCTGTTTACAGGGCTGTAGTAGCTAAGAAGCCTACCATGTCCCTGCTTATAAATGCTATTCTGTTTGAGACAAGACAAATCTAATTATATTGCATGGCTAAACTAATATGGAGCAATAGGTGTTGATGTGCAGTGAAATATATTAATGAGGTAAACAAATATCTAGAGGGCTTTAATAAAACAAGCATAATAATCATATATTATGCCCTAAAATAGCAGGATTAGATCAAGTATGCTTTAAACAGGGAAAATGACATGGCCACAATGAAGATACATTAAACTGTAAACAGTGACAGCAAATTGATTAACTCCAGTATGTACAACAGAATGTTAATACTTTTAAAGATCTGTCAGTTCTGATTACCACACACTTGACTGAACTGAAAATGGACCTGCATATAAAGAAAGAACTGGTTGACTGGTTTAGAAAGCATACTGTAAACGTTATTCAAACATGTCTCTGCCACAAATCTTGTATGTCGATGGACTTATTCAGCCCTGGGAATCATAACACCAATCATGCTCTTTGGTAATAGTTGCATATATGATTCCATATAGTCTTAATATAAAATATGACTAAACCCTTGGATGGCATTTTGGTTTTCATTTATACATAGCTGTAATTTACTGGAGTTCCTATTTTCAGGATTTTAGGAATGTAAACAAGCCTTGCTTGTTTATTATTTCCTAGTCACATATGTAGTTTATATGTCACATATGTAGAATATATGTTGTGATTGTGTATTGGCTGGGTTCCAAAGAGAAGTCTATGCAGAATACATTACGAGTTGGGATCAATTACATCACCTCTACAAGGAACATAACAGATGTTTTTTACTTACTATTTGGTGTCTGTACACAAAGGTAAATTTTTTTTCCCCCAGTGTTTCGCCTATTTGTTTAGGAGCCGCAGTCTATTTAGGCAGAATCTCAGGTACAAAGAATTCTTCCCTTTCTTTTACGCACATCTGTGCACACAATCTGTTCCACCTCTGGCTGATCTATTAACATTTTGTTCTTTAAAAATGTTGTGATGGGGAGGGGAGTGTGTGAGCACTTCCTCTGAACAAATACGAGTGTACTATCACATTCTTGAGATCTTCTCAGCTTTGGAGTGTAGCACACCCTGTGTCCCCTCAGCAGCAGCACATGTAAAGGGAGCTGTGCCTGTCTGAGACTTTCTGTGCCCAACATTTGCCTCTAAATATGTGGGCTGTTACAATGACCCTTTACAAAGTACGGGTTGAGATCTTCATGCTAAAGAAATGTTTTCTAACATGGTATCCCAGAAGGAAAGGGCAGAAAGAAGTACAGGGAGAAGGTCTTCCCTTTCTTTCCTTAAGACTTACAGTGTCAAAGGAGAGAACTATGCACAGTAGGCATGGCTGTATCTCCCATACACAGTTACAAACCATGTAGTCTTGTACGTATGGAAGGAGATGCTTCTAGGCCAAAGATGAAGGGACTGTTTTGGAGCTTCTTTATGGAATCATTTTTAGAAAACATAAATTCTGCTGTTTGGTGTGGGCTGGAAGTTTGTTCATGCTCCCAGGTGATCTGACCAATGTCAAATAAATTATCATACTCGATACTTGCTTTCTTTGTGTTTCTTACAGAGTTTCCAATTTATATTGTTAAGTTTTACCATAGCTAGAAAAATCATATTTGAAGGAAACACTTACAAGGTATTATAAATACTTTATACCCTAACTTGCAGTTTAGAATAGAACATAAAGCTAAACTGGAAATCTGGAACTGACTGCACACTAACACAGAGCTACAGCTATGTTAAAAGTTTCTTATCCTAGGATAAGATTCTGATAAAAGGACAGATTCTGCAAAGGAAAGATATAAAAATATTAAAATATTAAAGGTATAGTGTTATTAATACTTTTGCCTCTGAGCAAGTACTGAGGCTGTGTCCAGCATCACGTGAAGGAATGTGAGGCAGCAGAAAATGCCATCTTTAGCCTGAGAGGAAAATCAGACCCTACTTATTTGAGGTCACTGAAGCATCTATGCACATCTTTCAGAAATACGCCTGCAGCTCTACCCATGCCCTGGCCAGCCCTGTCCCGATGGCTAATTGCCAGGCCTGGGGCCACCTGGGCCTCCCTCCTCCCACCAATCTTGCAGGGCCCCACCCAGTCAACCAGACCGCCTTTATAACCACCCCTTCCTACTATATAAAGCTCCTCTTAGCTGGAAGTGGAGGGTGGTGATGATTGAGTTGTGCTGTTTCTTAATGCTACTGGTTGTTTACTCCAGTGTAAGCTGTTTAGCTTTTCAGTCAAAATCTTTTATCAGCAATATGGTCCTCCTCAAAGCTGCCACCTGTGATCCTGAATGCTGCTGTGGTACTCAGCGCTGATGAAGCACTTTCCTGCTGGAGAACATTCTGCTGGAAGCCAGCAGGTTAGTCCCTTTCTTGATTTATTCAGAGAAGTATTTTGTCTGAGAGAGGAATTGAAGATTAGTTTTTTCAGAATTGTTAACTCTTTTGGTAAAGAGTTGGTAAGCAAGCACTGAGTGCAGCTCAAAGGTGTGGTGAGGCTTTGTTACTACGTTTAAACATTTGAATAAAAAGGCTTATGATCCCTACCTGCCAATTTCTTTACTAGCAATACTGTTCAAATATTATCAAATAAAGTGTTCAGAAACCAATGTAATGGCTTATGTATTTTGAAACTCATCTTGAAGACTACTCAGTTTCTTGGAAAAGAGCTGTTCTGTGGTAGGTTCCAACAGAAAAAAGTTCCTTGTGGTAGGCTCCAGAAATAAAATACATTCTTGGACAAGAGATATTTTGTGGTAGGTTGACTAGATTATTAAGTTACCTGTTGCACAAGTAAACCAACAGGTCTAAGTGATTTTTCATCCAGGTTTGTTGTCTCTCTTGAACAAAGGTAAAGCAGATGGGTATTGTTACCCTCATCACTTAAGGACAAAACTTCAGTTTCTAGTGGTTTCAACCTCTGTGATCTTCTGTTGGTTTCTGAAGGCAGTTTATCACTGGGCCACATGTCCTCCTGATATTTAAACACTACTGTGTTTATAGAAACACATTAAGGTGCATCTAAAACATCTTTTTGAATCAATAGGTGGTACTATTCCTATTAACCACATGACTGAAATAACTTCCCTCATAGATGCTGGTGATGTGTAGTGGGAATGGCTTAACGTACCTTTACTGAGCTGCTGCATGAGTTAGTGTAACATCAGTAACAAGCTATTGTCATTAGGAGGAATTTGACCCAGCAGGACACCCTTACAAACATAGAATCTGCGTGAGGCAGTTCTTGACTAGCTGAAGGATTTCTGATTTTGATCACAGAAAAGAAAGGCCAGACTTCACACTCTATTTTCTCACAAAG
Source organism: Pandion haliaetus (assembly GCA_013401275.1). NCBI lineage: Eukaryota > Metazoa > Chordata > Aves > Accipitriformes > Pandionidae > Pandion > Pandion haliaetus. The sequence goes on from VYZV01008958.1 coordinate 7,822, forward strand.
ATTCCCTTACTTTGCTAATTTAGAGCTGGTGCTAGCACATGTCAGAAGTGAAGAGGAAAATATTTGTAGAAAGTATTTCCAAGTAAGCAAGTCAAGTTAAGAGTATGGAACTGGCATGAAAAGAGAAGAGCCAAAGTTAGTTTAGAGATCTAAGCATTCCACAAAAGAATTTCAATACTCTATCCAATTCCAATAAACATGAAAACAACCACCAATTTATTTTTATCATCTTAATGAACGAAGAGTTTTTTTTGTCCTTGCATATATTTAAGATTGAGAACCAGCTGTGGTAAGAATTTCAGAGAAATAGCTGTGCTGAATGGTGCATTTTCATGTAGATGTAATTTGGAGTGCATGCTGCCTTCTGCTTTAAACTTCCAAGAGGAGACTCTGTCACTGATGCATCTTTAGGTAGGAAGCATTGATTTGGCTGTCTTCTGGTGTCAGGAGTTCACTGCTAAAAAGCCATGACTCAGCCAATGAGCACAGAGAAACTGGTTTTGTTTGAGAATGTTTGAACTGGTTAGAACTTTTCAGTAAGTACTTACACTTGCTAAGTTTGGGAGCTGTCACTCAGCGATAGCTATTTAATATTTCTACCCCACAGATGCCTAGAACACAAGGGAGAATGCAGCAAGCTCTCTTAATACTCTTTATTTACACCCATTTGTGTTTTCAACAAATTCTATCAAATGCATCCCATAATACTGGAGTTCAGTCTGAGTAAGACATTCCTGAGACACAGGTTTTCTGAAATGTCTGTCTTAGCTGCTTCAGACTGTTCTAAGGGTGAGATCTTTTACAGATAAGATTCCTGGATTTGGGCTCTTTGCAGCAGAAGAGTACTGTGCCCATGCCAACAGAAGGGAATAAACCTCAAATATTTTTGTCAATATTGAGATCTACTAGTACAGGTAAACAAAACACAGTAGAAGCACTAACGTGCATAAAGCTGTTGGAGAACAAACTGAGACAAAAAAGAAGACTTTGTAAAATTTTCTTTCACATTCTTTGTTGGTGATATTTTATCTGTCTCTGTCCATGTTGAAATAGTGTAAGGGCACAGTCTACATGAAATTTGCGAAATGAGACTAACACTGCAGAAGCTTGTGGGGTCCCTACCAGGGGAGTTTGAGCATATTTGGTTGGGTTCTCAAATGTATGCTAGTGATATGAAAGTATGATTTAGAAATGAGAAGCAATAGGATTCATCTGTCACAGGCAGCATCATTAAAAAGTAGACTTTCCTCCAAGGTCCTCCTTCTTAATGGTGATAATGGCAAATCCCCGTTTCTTCAGAGGGGTATAGATGAAGGTAGGGTGTTGGTGCTGTTAAAAACTTTAGCTTTAATTGTTGGCAAATAGATTTGATTGAATAGGGTAGGAGAGACTATGCAAAATCAGGAGTCTGCAGTCTGAAATCTAAGTAGATGAGATGTGAAGAACAAAGGTCTGATCAGATGGTCATCTGAAGTGGCTCTCAGGCTGTGCCAATGCCAGTATTTCATAAAGGTATGACTCCAGTTGGGATTGAAAGAGTAAACTGCCACATATGAGGTTCCAGAGGGAAGCAATTATTTAATTGAGTGCCATTAGTGCAAAAGATATCTTCCATTGGTATTACTTCAGCTGGTGTCCAATGTTTTGCTAACTTTTTTCTTGACTGGTTCTACCATTCTTTAATTATGCTACCTGACTGTATAGAGCTAGCATTAACTTACTGTTAGTAAAGTAATAGGCAATGCCATCATTCTCTGCAGATGTCTTATGGATGCAGTAGGAGAAACTAAAGTTCCAGATGCTGTCAGGGAACAGCAGGATGGGCCTGGGACTGTCCCATACCTTACTGCTTTGTGAGACAGAAGCAGGACAGGATACATTGCAGTGAACTGATCTGGAGACAAGCTTTTCGTGGTTCAAGCTTTCATTTAGACTGGCCCCTTGTTCATATTTTGTGTGGTACAAGCACTCATCTGCAACAGGAGGACTACTCTCATTTTCCACCTACTAAAACTGTTCCAAGGTTGATTATTAGTGTGCCAAACCAACAATATTCTACCTAAACTTGAAGCTATGCAAATGTAATAGCATTCCAAAAAGAGAAAGACTTCAAGTTAATAGCAACTACTTTCGCACAGGAACACCACATCAATTTAAAATTTCTGGTCATACTGTATGCTAGTATCAGTTGAATGAGCCATTCAGTTCCTCTTCTTCCTTGCTCCACCCAAAGATACTTAAGTCAGTTAATTCATGTTTTACAATAAAAACTGTGATAATTCAGGAGAATTACATCAATAGGGTGTCTGACCGTATTGGACTTCTCTGCATGAAGCTGAAACATATAAAATGAAATTATAAGCAAAAAGGAAAATTTCTTCACGTCGGATACATTAACAGTTGGCTCAGTCTGAGATGACTAAGATGTCAAATGGGGGTGGGGGAAACTCCTAGCTTGAGGAAGTTGTTAAATCTGAGTCATGTCATAAAACGCCCCAAATATTCAGTTTCAACTTCACAGATGTAATGCCTTTCTTAAATAATATAAGCATGGAAAACCTGCAAGAAGTAAGGTGTGCTAAGCAATGAGTTAGAGCAAATACACATTCTAAATGTATTCTAGGTTTCCCTCAGGCTTATCTAGTGCAAATCTTCTGCACTTCCCTAGAGGTATTTACAAATAAAGGCTGATACAAGCAAGCTCACGTATCCCTGAAGTTTTCAAGGGTGAGCATGTATATTTAAGAGTGGAGACTGACCTACACTGACAGTAAAATGAGGTACTTTGTTTTCCATTCTCTGTAGATTGTTGGGTCTTTCTTGAAGTGACTAGTGTTCTCTGGCAATTAATTGCTGAAAGCAAACCTAGCCACTAGAACCTTAAAAATCACATTTCTCTACTGGTTATTTAATATTTTGTACGCAGGACAATTGCTAGCATTTATCATCGACTAAAAATTAATAACTACATTTTTTTAAAGGTATGTAAAAATGTATTGTATATTAGTTACTGTTAACTAACCCAAAATTTCATGCAGCATTATTACCACCTGTGGGAGGTAGGAAAGGAGGAGAGGAGCAGAAACATGAAAAAAGTTAAGGGCAGCACAGTATGTCCATAAAACCACAAAATGCATGTTCCTGTTTGCTTACAATGTGTATGTCAGTTTTTGTAAACAGTATCTTGGTTTAACTTAAAAGCATTCAAAGTGTTCCACATGCAGTATGTATGCTTCTGTGTCACCCCTCTCACCATGGTATTTTGTATTGTGATGCACACTTACAATAACTGGTATCTTTTAGCAAAATGACAAAACCAAGGATCTTCCAAGCAAATTCTCTGCAAACAATAAGTTTGGCATGTAAATCTACTGACAATGGCCTTGGGTTTTTCTCCTTTCACTATGTAAGAATGTTAATTATTGTAATTAAAATAATGACTACCTCAGTTTCACAAATGAGACATAGGTTCATTTAGACAGTACACTAATTGCATCCATCCCTTAGACATTTTATAGTAAATATTAAAAGAACTGAATGCCCCAGAAGAACAAAATCCTCTGCGCTTTATCCAAGTTCTTTGAAGTCCAATATCTATGTTAAAGGTCCAGCCACACCTCACCTTAAGGACATTTCAGGACCCATTAGGTATAAAACTTACTTTGGCAGAAATGGATACTGTACTCTTACTCTAATGCCTTCACAGTGAGCCTGATTTCTAGATAAAGCTGAGGATGATAAGCAGCCTGCAGTAGGTAAACAGAACACAGCAAGGTAAGACCAGTCTTGTTATGATAAACACATTCAAGTAATATTTGCTAAATATTATTTAACTTGCTTTTTAATCTTTTATATCCCTGGAGGCTTGGGGTGGGGGAGGGAAGAATCTCCCTATGTCTCCATTTGTGAGCCTCTATCTCCGTAAGAAACGCTGCTTCATACCTTTATGCCTCAGAGGCCTATCTGTTCTTCTCTTCGCTGAAGATGCCCACAACAGCTTTGCCCTGTCTCCTTTCTTACAAATTAAATGCATGTCTTGTCACCCAGTTTGTTTATTCCTTCATGCTGATGTGAAATGGATACCTGTACTGCTCTATCTCTACTTTCCTTTCTCCCTTCACATTTGAAGGAATGAAATATTGTGTATTGTTTAATGCTCTATCCATTAGAGAATAGTTCGTGGTTTTTATGAAGAGTGATTGTTGAAATTCAATGGCTACATGCCAGCCAGTGGCTACCTACCAGAGCAGCACTTCCTCCGTTATTAAAAAAAAGAGTAAGGCATTGGCCCAAGACTGACTGGAAATAACAGCTAAAGCTCAGACAGGCAACTCAGAAATACTTAGGTCCCTTTGTTTATGTTCACATCAGTGGCAGTTACATCAATATCCTGGTGTTACAAAACCCCCAGTTGTTAGCAGTCTGGCAAGAATAATAAAGGTACAATGCAATTCAGCTCAACTTCTGCTAAATAAACGTTGAAAGAGTACAAAAAGATGTTGAAATGAAAGTCTGCTTTGAATTAGCAATCATTCAGGGGGACAAAACCCAACAATTTCTTATTCAAGCACATAGAAGAATTCAGTAACTTTCTTATTCAAGAGCTCATCCTCTCTTTTTTTCTGCAAATACTTTCAAAACTTACAAGCAGCAACGCTCCCAGTAGCAGCTGCTGGTGTACTGTGCCAGAAAGACCATCATTAGTCTAAAACATGCTAACCAGAATTCTCTGCTCCTAGCCAATACCTAGTAACTATTCAAACCACTCAAGATCATCAAGTTTATTCACACAAGCTAGAACTTTTACGCTCGCAGTAAGGCACTGAATATACTAAGTTATACAATTTGGTTCTAATTGTACTTCTAAAAATAGAATGTAGAAATGAATATTAAAAACTTGCCATAGGCATGGGAAATCTGAAAATATCCCCCTAATTTTTTTATTCACAATTATAATAAAGGTCAACCTGTTTCATCAGCATATACTTAAACATCTGACTTCCTTTTACTGTTTTTCAGAGGAATTGACATATTTTAATGTCTGTTTTTAATGGAATCATCTAGATTAAATTGTTTAACTGTGGGGCACTTAACTATAGAAAATCATAATATTTATAGATTTGATGAAGCTGAAATGGGAAACTTATACTTCTGAAGTTTAATAAAGCATTTTAATTAAAGATAAGGCAAAATAATTATCCTTACTAGTCTGTCACTTAAATACATGTTATATTTTACCTTTTAGATAGATCTTTGTTCATTGCAGAAGATAACTAATATTCGGCTGCATATAACTTCAGAGATGCAAAGTCAAAGCTTTAAACTGACCTTAGAGCGAAGGGAATTAGAGATGTCTCTAAGGAAGTAAGCATATTCAATTTGAAACTTCAAAAGAAGAAGAAAATGTCACACCTCTGTTCCTCTAGAAAAGTTTGAGCTTCATTCCCAGATTCTTTTTTTCTGGCACTCAACATTAGAATAAGGAAAGGTTATGCATGGTTTAAATTAACATCTACACCATTCTTGCGATAAAACTGCTTAACAGCACTTTTGGTGTAAGTAAAGTTCCTATTTCTTCCTTCTTGCCGAGGTCACGATATGCCCAACTAGTACCAAACCACAGCAATACGCAGGCACTTCTTGCAGTTGTTTTTAAGATAGGCAGTATCTAGCCTTGGCATACTTTCTATTGAAAACAAAAGAAATTAAAAGTAATCACCCACTAAGGCAATGGAACATGAGCCCTTTGGAAAAAACAACCCCTTCAACTATTTCAATGCCAACCCCAGTTTTAAGTTTACCTAGTGTGTCTGCAGAATAAAAATAGTGTAAATAACCTGGTTTGCCCCATGCATCTGGAATACCTTGTTTTACTTAGAATTGTCTGTTCTCTGTGCAAAACCTCTTTCCTGGTTATCTACCTAAATCGACTACATCCAGCACCTTTTTCTAAACATACAATGTGATTATGTAGTTGTGAATGCAATGCAGAGTAAAAAAATTAAAGATATTGCTCTCTAATTCTGTTTGGAATAAACAACTAACATAATGTTTGCATAATGCCTCTGACAATCTCATTAAACAGAGAACCTCATACCTGCTCTTGTGGCCACTTCTGTCTGTCCTCTGGGGTTCTTGACTTTGCTTTAAAACCTCTAGGCACGTCTCCACTGTGCTTAGAGGCAGATGGGATATTCAGTGATTTTGGCCTCCCCTCATGCCTGTTAGCACTGTGAACAGCTTCTCCCTTTGAACAAGTCTCTTTATAGTCATGTGCCATGTTTTCAGTCCCAGTGTGCTCTGGACTCATTTCTGTTGTACTATTAATACTGCTCATGCTCATGCTCATTTTGATTTCTGCTACAATCTGGTCAATGTCCTCTTCCTGCTCTTCCAGTTCTGCATCCTCTTTTCTAGAATGGTATGGTGATATTCCCTGCGAGTTTCCATTAGCTTCTGCTGGATAATAGTCTGGATAGCCACCTTCACTTTGACAATACTGTATGTTTTCTTCTTGGTCTTGAATCTCCAAAGATGACACTTCATCCTCCAAAATCTGAATGCCATTATCTTGACCTTCCTGCCACTCTTGCGTGTCTGTCACCTCATTTTCATCTTGGTGCTGAATTTTACCTTCAGCCCATTCTTCTACAGCTTCCTGACATTCATCTGTTTCAATATGGTGTTCCTCATGGGGAGCATACTCCTCCCCATTGCAGTCCATTCCTTCCAGGTAACTGTCATCCTCTGGACAGTATCTAATGTAGTATGTGATCCCCTCCTCTTCTGGCAAGCCTTCATCATAGTCCTCGTCCTCAGAGGTGTTATTCACATAGTCAGAGCTGGAGTCACCATCTCCACTATGATCATTGCACTCATGTTCCACAGGTATAGGACTACCTTGTCTGACTGTTGCTAGTTCTGTCTCCTTTGCTGCATAATCTTCAATAGGAAGGTCACTTTCTTCATTTTCAGGCTCCCTGTTGTGAGATGAAGTAGGGCAAGCTCTCACTCTGTGATCCAGCATGCTGGCTGTAGTGCTTTGACGTTTTCTGTTTGCCATAGCCAACTCCTTATATGACAATCATTTCTAAGCAATTACTGTAGGGAAGATGGAAAAACACACATTCAGGAAAAGGTTATCAGTAGAGATCAGTGATGTTAATAGGAAACAACCTGATAGATTTATTTGGTAAAAAGGATGTGTTTGTAGATATTTAAACTGGATTCATAGACAGCTAGCTCATGTTATGGAACCATGAAATCAAAGTAATAACTTGCACACTGAAAGGAACAGATAAAGAGAAGGTTCTACATTTATGCTAAATGTATTCAAGCGTAGGAGCTCCTCTGTCAATTTGACAGACTTAATCTTGAACCTTGAAATTAGTTTTCAATTTCGTTCTCTTGCTAGTAAGGGGTCATGCTTTGCTCACTATGCAGTAAACAGGAGCTCTTTTCAATTTTCAGCTTAGGCACTTCTTTAACGTGTACTGAAAGCATACATTTAGAATCTGACCTGCTCTTACCAAAACGGAAGGGAAATAATTCTATTAACTTGGCAGTCACATAGGACACTAAAGGATAATGCACTGCTATTAAAGTTACTAAAAAAAGAAAATCACTCACTGGTTTATTAGCTCTTACTAGCTGGATACCATTAAGTACCTCTCATTGTTAAACTAAATATTGTTTTTTAGAATAGAATAGACTATTTCAGTCGGAAGGGACCTACAATGATCATCTAGTCCAACTGCCTGACCGATGCAGGGCTGACCAAGTTAAAGCATGTTAAGGGCATTGTCCAAATGCTTCTTAAATACTGACAAGCTTAGGGCATCAACCACATCTCTAGGAAGCCTGTTCCAGGGTTTGACCACCCTCCCAGTAAAGAAATGTTTTGTAATGTCCAGTCTAACCCTCCCCTGGTGCAGCTTTGAACTATTCCCACATGTCCTATCCCTGGATACCAGGGAGAAGAGATTAGCACCTCCTCTCTCCACTTCCCCTCCTCAGGAAGCTGTAGGGAGCGATGAGGTTGCTCCTCAGTCTCCTCTTCTCCAAACTAGACAAGCCTAAAGTCCTTAGCTGTTCCCCATAGGACTTCCAGCCCTTTCACCAGCTTTGTTGCCCTCCTCTGGAGACATACAAAGACCTTCACATCTCTCTTAAACAGTGGGGCCCAGAACTGCACACAGTACTCCAGGTGAGGCTGCATCAGTGCTGAATAGAGCAGGATAATTGCCTGTTTTGACTGGCTGGTTATACTGTGTTTGATGCACCCCAGGATGGGGTTTGCCCTCTTGGCTGCCAGGGCACACTGCTAACTCATGTTGAGCCTGCTGTTGACCAGCACCCCCAGATCCCTTTCTGCAGGACTGCTCTCCAGCCACTCTTCTCCCAGTTCATACTTGTGCCTGGCATTACTCCATCCCAGGTGCAGAATCTGGCATTTTGACTTGTTAAATTTCATCCTGTTAATCATAGCCCAATGCTCCAATCTATCTAGATCCCTCTACAAGATTTTTTTCAAACAATCTAATCTATATGCCAGGAAAAGACACATTTACAATAAAAGCTCATTAATTCTTTCCACTAAATACTTGTGCTACTTTAAATTAAATTATTTTTGTCTAAATACTAGATTCTAGATAAATAAGCAGAGATTATATGAACTGTATAAAAAAAAATAGTCAAAATAAGCAGCTAATTCTAGACAGGCTTGACAACCATGATCTGTGTGTGATTTGGATGGGGGAAACAACATACTTTCAGTATACATGTTTCTCTGTGTATTTCATTGTTCTAAGCTTATGATAAGCTTGACCTGTGCAGTTACTTAATTGGGGTGAAATGAACTCAAACACAGGCTTCTGAAATGCACCACACAACTGCACGCTTTACCATATGCATGTAACAAAGGCATGTCAGCCAACCACATGATCATTTTGACATAACCAATTCTCCAAGTCTTGTGTGCACACATAGAACAATAAAACCAGCATGGAGCTAGAGGATTAGAGGAGCTATATAGTTTAATTTCCTAGGCATTATGAATTTATCAAAAATATCCTGTCACTGTAACCTAAAACCTCATAGATATCCCTGCAGAATTTCTTCTATCACCCAAACCTTAGTTTGTGACAAATCCAGGAATCTGATGCATCTATGAATTAGTGCAATGGCATCACGTGGCAAATCTAAGCTCTCCCTGGAACAGGGGTTCTAGATTCCGGGATACAAACCAGAGATGAACGTTAGTCACATGAGGAGGCATTAAAGGAACCCAGTATGTGAAGCTCTCTTTACTTATTGATACATTGCAGAACTAGTCTTGACAGAAATCTCTGAAGTAAATAGTGTATCTGAAGTGAAGTTTTAAATGAGAAAATCAAAGGCAGCAAAACTTTCCCAGTTATTACTTGCACCTTCTCACTATTAGAAGAACTAGCAGACCTACAAGACTTTCTCAATGTGATCTGTATGCCCACTATGAGCCCCTTCATAAGCTAGCTATCAATTCTTACTTTGGAGACAATGCTAAGAAACTCAGAACACCAAGCCATCTGTTCACTACTGTTGCCTCCGATTTAGTTAGCTCTACTTGCTGCAAAGTAAGGATGGTTCTATACTGTGATTGCAGTATAAACAAAACTTATTTTACATTGGATTAAAATAGCAGTCTAGTCAAAACACTGCAATGCTCTGCACAGGCTGCAAAAAACTGCCCACAGGTAAGATAAATTGCTTGTACGACCAGATCAGGAACAGGTAAGCACTCTATATAAACATACCTAAAACAAGTTAAGATGGAGTACTACAAAAAAGATGGTTTTGAATGGCAATGCAAGAAAGAACTACAGACACCTTATCTGTCTTAACTAAGTTATTTCTTGTCAGGAACAGAACAAATAAGTGTCTCTTAGGGAAAGAACTGTTCTCATCTGCAGTGGTCTCAGTCTACTAGTCATTGGAAATACTCTCCATATTAAGTAATATTTAGAGATTTACACTGTGGTAGACCCTGCAGACAAGTCACTACAGGATAGCTGAAGAAAAAGAAGCACAAAGTGTGTAACACAAGCATGGTTTGAAACCCATGACTCGGATTTTCCTAAAGCATATGGAGATGAGAACCCTTCATTTTAGACAGACAGTGTAACAGAGTTTTTCCACCCACATCTAAATCTCCATTTAGTCTCCAGGCCCTGAAAATGCCTTAAGTGGTATCACTGCAGTGATACAGTTTTATAACTTCCAGTAGCTGAAAGTTCATGGATTTTACTTATGTGCAAGAAAATCCACCGCACACTAGATACTGTGTAATGGTGCGTGTCACAGGAACCCATTAGTATGTGCTCTGAGAGCCAAAAGGCAGTGGCTAGGCAGGGCAGGTGCCTAGAAAGGGAGGGATGGCTGATGCATGGCAGCTACAACAGCTGTGGGGAAACTGCCGGGTAAGGAGCTCTGGGGGCTCTAAGAAAATGGTTATCAGCTGGACAGCATTAATGACAGAAGCTGCAGTTCCCCCCCAACAGTGGCATGTGAAAGTGCAACATATGCACTATGGGAAGGAATGTAAAGGAAGAACTTCAAATAGTGGCAGACTGGAAACTTTTTAGAGCATAGGTGATAAGGAACAGAGAAAGGAATTCCTCTCAAGCATGTCCAGCACCGACATACTAAAAGGACATAGAAAACTGGTTTTCAGTTAATTCAGTCTGAGGCCATGACTGAAGACAGTGCTTTAGCCCTGTATGCTGAAATTAAGGCACATGTTCCCAATGGAGGTAAAATAAGCCTCATTTTTTCCATAAGAGGCAAGGCTGATCTCATTGCTATGGAAACTGAAGTTGCAAAGCAATCTCTGGACAAGAATTGTAATTCTAGTTGGCCTCCTTACCTTTGCCAACTTCTCAGTCAGGAGCTACGTTTTGGGAAACCAAGTAGTGATCACATTAAAACAGAGGCAGAATTTATTATTCTCAGCCTCCGAACTGCAGGCTGAATGTGCACTGATAATACCATCTTCAACTATAAAATGTAATTTCTACAACTGTACTGACGCATCTGAATTACTAAACATGGTTTTCAAACTTAAGTCTGAGAACTGCTCTTTATGGAGCTGCATATCCATTTCTGTCAAGGAAACAATCGGCTGTATTTTAACTCAAATATTAGAACAGCCAAGGTAGCCTAGCTTTCTTCCACTGTGCCAAAACATCTCTCAGGCTTCCTAGAAAAATACTTCAGTTTTACATCAGGTTTAGCATAACCTAAATCTTTTAAAACCTAAAATGATTCTAGGCTTTTTCTAAGTTGTCGCAAGTCACACAGCAAGGTGCTCGTTCCTGATGGCCACAGGTCCAAACTCTTCCATCTTCTCACCTACAGAGATGTTTATCTATGTGGATGACAGTTAACTGAACCCAATGTATTCAGATTTTAAAAGAACAAAAACAGAACTTGGGATGTTTTTTGAGAAATGCAATAGATAGCAAATTTTTACCATGCATTCTGCTATTCAGTCTTTTGGGCAGAAGCCTTCTGAGTCACCTACTGCAGGGATAAATACTTTTCCTAATTTTCTCAAGAAATCAATGGTGTTAGAAGGTTACACAGCTAACATTCACATATCAGTTACTAAGAATGCTCTTGAAATTGGAGAAAATACCGGATTTCTATCTTAACACTACTCCAGTGTCCTCTGAAGTGAAGATAGGAGTAATGATTTGCTGGATCCAGAGGCGCTTTATGAATAAAGGCTTCAATTGAGTTAACAGGTCATTTCCTCTGCTTGGTGTAAGACTCCCTCCTTGATAGTGGAGAGTTACGTCAAACTTCTGTATCACTCCAAGTGCATTTTTCAACTTCTGAGTGGGGAGAAAACAAGTGTTCCTGAGAACATGGGGGGGTCAGTGCTGTATCCTTCTTTACTCTCCTCAGGATTCAGTAATTTTATCTTGCCAAGACAAGCAAATGCTGATTCGTGTTGTACAGCGCACCACTAAAGCTCCATCAGTGTTGTCAAGATCAGTGATTAAGGGGCCAAGTTACACAGGGTTCTCAATAAAAATGTTTTCTTTTCAGTAATCGTTTTGCTTTATATTTCTTGTTTCCCTGCCCTAGCAAAATGTTGAAATGAAAAGGAAATTGATCTCTAGAAACACATGCTGCATTTCTATGTGGCAGTAAAAAGGAGTATGCATAGGGGAACCCATCTCTTCTGCTCCTAGAAAAAGGACTACTGGGTTACAGCTGAAATTTATTCTAATCAGTGCTCATTATAGAGTCATTAGCTTTCTCCCGAGTTCTTTACACCTAATCCCAGATAGCTGCAGAGAGGTTTTATGGAACTTAACACTTCTATATCTTTTTCACCTGTGCAGAAAGATACCTTCACTATTTTCTTCCAATGGAGAAAGACCAATTAAATTAGCGTTAAAAATGGGAAATGGTACACAGTTGTAAACATGGTGATAAAGTGAAATACCCACTATAATATTCCTGGCTGTGTTTAAAGAAATGCTTTACATATGTACTTGATTCACAAGTTGAATAGCATTCTAGTGGGAGCAAATCAAGCTCTCTGACTATTTTTCATTTAATATGCATAGTGATCTGAAGGCATTGGGGGGGAGGGGGTTGTTAGCTTCTTTTGGCAACAAACATGTACTACTGCATGCATATCTACAGCCAAGTGATCTTTGAGTCCTGCTTTTGCAAAATATAGGTGAACCTAAGAGTTTTACTGGCCTCAATTTGATATACTAGCTTTATTTTGCAAAGTCTCTTTCCTGTGCTTACTCCTTCCCAGGTTTTTTTCTTCATCTACTTCTCAGTCTTTCTCCCCACACTTCAAATATCTGTACTCTTTGTCAGTTTTTACAAAATTCCCATGCAAGTTTTGCTTCCCTAAAATTGTTCAATACCTCCTATTTTCCCCAAATAATCTGGTACAATCTAGCTGCTATTAAATTGGTTCTAAAAAGATGTAACTCTCTACCCTTTGTAAGTCATCTTCAGAGGTAAGTGGAACATAAGCATTGCAATACAATTTACCATCAGGCTAGATTATAGCACCTATGGCCTACAAGCTTGCTTCTCTGCTGCTGAGCTGTGTTTTCAATTGCATTGGGTCTGGCTGAGGTGGAGTTAATTCTCCCCACAGCAGCCCTTGTAGTGCTGTGCTCTGCATCGGTAGCTAGAAAGGTGTTGATAACACACCAGTGTTTTGGCTACTGCTGAGCAGTGCTCCCACAGCATCAAGGCTGCCTCTCCAACATTTTCACCCCCCTCAATAGCAGGCTGGGGCTGGGCAAGATCTTGGGAGGGGGCATAGCCAGGACAGCTGACCCAAACTAACCAAATGGATATTCCATACCATATGATGTCAGCTCAGATATAAAAGCTAAGAAAAGGAAGAGGGGGCATTTCTCATCTTCTGAAGCAACCACTAGGCTTACTGAAGCCCTGCTTCCCAGGAAGTGGCCACACATGGCCTGCTGATGGGAAGTAGAGAATAACGTCTTTTGTTTTCCTTTGCTTTGTGAGTGTGTCCTTTGCTTGCACTTTATTAAACTGTCCTTATCTTGACCCATAAGCCTTTGTTATATTTTCTCTCCCCGGTCCAGCTGAGGAGGGGGAGTGATAGAGCGGCTTTGGTGGGCACCTGGTGCCCAGCCAGGGTCAACCTACCACATCAATGCACTGCTGACTTAAGCTATTCCATGTGTTAGCCCTATACATTCATAATCAATAAATGCTGTAAAAAAACTCACCCAGTCCTTTCAACACAGGCATATGTTGAGAACTGTTATATATATATCAAGTTACTCAGTACAAGTGTAACTGAGATAACTGTATTTTTCAACAGAGCTGCGTCACAAAATTCATGATCGCAGGACTTTGCACTAATTATACCAGTCTTTTCCAATAAGCAGATAAGATAAAGTAGGAAGAAATCTAACTTCAATTTCTTCAAAACAATTTTAATATCAAACTAATAGTATTTCTCAGTAGGCTTTCATTACAGAAGACTTAATACACTCCCACCTGCTAAGTCAGCCAAGATGAATTGTGACTGACCACAGACTGGGATCTAGAATCTTTAATAAGCAGATAACAGAACATGAGCCTGCCATGACTATGTCAGATTCTGCAGTCATTTGATTCACCAAGGCCAAAACTGCATTAACTTCCTGTTCATTTTTCAGTAGATCTGACTCTACAGACTATGAGAATTCATCATGCAGAGCTCCAGAAGGAGAGTGCAGGATAACCCGCCAACTCTTCTAAAAGGAACCCTGATCCACCTGTGTAACTCACAGCAGACTAAGCAATGTAGACACTGATTTCAGAGGGAGCACAATATCTCTAATGAAGGAAAGGTAGAAGGGCATATAGCAAATGAGGACTGGGGATGCTCGTCTCCCGTACATAGCGTGAGCCTATGTAACACTGACCTTCTAGCATCTGTATACATAAACAATAAGACTGTGTCCTACAATCAGAACTAACACAACATAATTAAATTAGGGTCATGCTGTGCTGTTCTGAGTGGCATCTCAATTTTATTAAAATTGAGAAGTGTTTCTCTGAGTAAGGCTGTCACAGCCTGATGCTAATTATTAGCCACGCCTGTTAAAAATGTCTAGCCCTTTTCTCTAAAACCTTTGAATTTAAAATTAAAAAAAAACCCTCAACAAAACCACAACCCATTATTTCAGGGAGGGGAAAGACCTAGGACAGAACTTTCAGTTCTTTATCAGGACATAAACAGAATTAGTACTTTTATGTCCAGGATGTTAGATCTGCATGTGCAGTAAATACATGCAAATATAGTCAAACACATGCATGTCTTTTGCTCAGTGCATGCTCAGCTGATCCAGATCCAGCATATCCCCAAATGCCTGTCTCTCTGGGATTTTTGTGGCTGTAGATGATTCAGGGGTGCTATTTGAAGCTGCAGGTCTTAGAGATGGCCGATTTCCTCAGTGTGCACACACACACACCCCACCCCCACCCCNAGAAATCCAGAAATGGGGTAGTGCTAAGCCCTAGTCTCTGTGACTTGATGTCTCACTTGGAGTTGGCTGTTATTTATAAACCAATGACATGGCTTCATTTACCTATTTGTGAAAATACACCATAAAGAATACTTTCAAATAAGGAAATTTCTGGGTACAAAAGTTATTAATTTTTAGCAGCTTAGATCTGATTTTTCTACTGTGAAGCTTGAGATTGAGAACTGAAGTCTAGTGTTTGCATATGGAACTCCAATCTGAGTACCAACAGCCAAAGCCAGCAGTTATGTTGGTCTTGTGAATGCCACTTCTGCCTTTTATGGTGTATGCCAGCTATTCTCTGTCAGAAAGCTTTCTGCATACTTTATTAAAGCTCTTCATGAATACAACAAGTATTTAGGTAAGCTACACTAATTCAACCTTGCAGACATATGTCACCGTTCAACAGTGCTACTGATACTATTTAAGAAAAAAATAAAATGAGGCAAACTCAATGAGAATTAGAGAGGACACTGAATTTATGGGCAGTGCATTTCTTTCTATGAGTTGTCATGCATAAACAATACATTTGATGAAGTATTTTTAAATTACTAAGATGACTTTTTGCAGAAAAGCCTAACTGAAAATAGTCAGAAGCCATTTATAAAATAAACTTCAATAAATAGATAGTATATATGAATAAACCTGAAGTGTTTTGTTAGTGCTGTTGACAACTTAGGACAGTTCCAGGAAGTTTAAAGCTTAAGTAGATGGAATTTCCAGTTTCTGTTGGCTTTTGCTAAATGCCCTAAACAATCCCTTCTATTTCCTCTTCCTTCCAAGAGAATTTTCATCGCAACCCACAACAGGAATAAGAGGGCTAACAGAAGCCAAACAAGTCTTAAATGAGCTCTTTTGCTATTTATTTTAAGAAATTTCTAGTCTCACATACTTGACCTCTTCTAGACAGTAGTCTAAAAATGAGTTGCAAATATAAAATGTGGACAGAATTAACAGCAACTTGCTAATTAGATTTTTCGTCTTTTTTCTTTATTTAAAATAAAATCCAGCAAACTTCAAATAAGACAATACATTTTAAAGCATCGTTGTTTGCAGCAAGCAGAAACCTCTTAGGCTTTAGAAATGCATTTTCTTTTGTCCTATGAAATTCCATTCAAAATTACCCTATTTTAATCTGACTCTCTTTTGCATGAATGCCTTTAGAAAATGTTGACAGTCTGTCAAAAAAATTTTTACAAAATCAACATGGTAATTGGATGTCTTTCAATATTTATTTCTTAGCCTCTTCGACCAAGACCCAGTTTCCGATCTCCCTGCTGGGCAGATGTAAGGCTGGGGCTACCTCAAGTCCAAAGGAAAGAAAGTACTTAACACCCTCTGAGTAGACAAGCCAGAAAACCACCAAACATATCTTCTGAAGAGAAGAGATGGTCCATGTTCCCCCAGTGCCTCTAGCTCATACAGTAACTGCTGTTGAGTTTGGTAGCTCAGCTGCAGAGGCTAAGTGACAGTGCCAAGAGCAGTTGGGGTTCAAACAACACTGACCATGTGTCCAGTTGTACACAATCCCTTGTTTTCAGTAAGGACAAAAATAAAGTAGGAAGTTACAAATTAAAAATATCAACAAAAGTTATTTAAATTTGTTAATTGTAGCAGCAACTTGTTAAGTTCCAGATTCATGATCTACCTTTTAACCTTAACTCCTCACTCACCCTCACACAGTGTACGTATGTTTTGTAATTTCATGATTACATAGAATTTTATACCACCTGCCTTCTGATTTGTTCAAAGCACAGCTGGGAGAGTCCAGGAGGAAAAACAGCTAAAGGCAATTATAAAACTAGTGCTGTTTAGTGTTTCAGGGCTTCAATTTATCATCTAAACATTGTTTTAATATGCTTAATATAACCAAAACACAGAATTAGAAAACAGCAAGAGATTTGCATGGGAAGCCCAGAGAGAGACTATTTTTAAAGAAATAAGGGAAATAAGTGGCGGAAGTGAAAATGAGCAGCATCCAAAAAAGATGGCATTAAAATACATGACTCGCTAGTTTATCTCAAGACTAGCCACTAGGGTCTTCCTGTGTAGCTAAATGCAAAAAAANGCGAAATAAAAAAAAAAAAAAAAAAAAAAAAAAATTCTGTGTATCACTGGTTACTCAACTGTGTCTACTGTGAATCTGAGGTAGTCACAAAGATACTAATTTGGAAAAAAGAAAAATCATTGAACAGGCAAACAGGAAAGAAAATTATATATTCATTAATACCATTATGCTTATTTTATTAGTTTAACAACTGAGTGAGAAATTAAAGTTCTGAGATAACAAATGCATATTTCTGTATGTCAGGATTATTTCAATTGCAGTCTTGCAGAAATTCTGCTTAAAGCTACAACAGTTGCAGTATACTAGATACCTCAACAGCCTAGGTTTTCTAAAATACACATCCTTGTATCCACAGGCAATGCTTTTAAAATGGAGCGGACTGTCCTGAGTTACTACCTTGCTGTAACAAAAATTTGTCANNNGCTGTAACAAAAATTTGTCAGCAAGTAGGTTGCATTCTCAGTAGAATATGAAATGTGTACGCATATACTGAAGAAACAAATAGCATATATTGACCAGTTATATCTAAGGCACACCTCCTCCTCACCCTGAAACCAAAAAGAAACAATAATTTGCAATGGAACATCTTTTGCTACTGTTAAACCACATCAACATGATCCCTCAGTATATTTCAAATGTTTCATTACCTCACATGAAACTGAGATCTTTACGTTACTTTTCTAGAGGTCAGACAACCTTCCTTTCATGCTATTCATGAGAGGATATCAAGGTTTCTGAGATGACTTAATTATTTTTCATATTTTTACAAGACTTTACATTCTGAACTATGTTCTTGCATTTCTTTATATGGTATATAATATTTTCTCTGTTTGGTTTAATCTAATAAGCCTTAAGATGCAATAATCACCTTGTAAATGGCATTCTAAAAGTGCTCTATAATTAGAACCCACCAACAGAAATTAAAAGTAGAACAGAGACAAAGATATGCTAACGACAGCGTAAAATCCTATGGCATTGCAGAAATGGTGTTCCTGAACATATATCCCAATGAATATAGCTTTTATAATTAAAAAGATTAGCTATTTCCTGGTGAAGTAATAAAAATCTGTGTTAATCACATTTAATTATAATTTATTGTTGATGTGGCTTAATCATTCTTTAGGGTTTAATTCCACAGCTCAAAGAGGGATACTAAACCTGTAGTGCCACATCCATATAGTTGCTTGAGTAAAGATTTTAGTGCTAGAATCAGTTTTGCAGTGTTATGCCTGCTATACAGAAAAAACCCACCAAAAATATAACCTCATTACAGATATCTTAAACTGGGGGAGGGACAGAAGCAGAATATTTTTATTCAACAAA
>VYZV01008961.1:15559-42187 GCA_013401275.1 Pandion haliaetus
CTGGAAACAATTCCACTAATGCAACGCAAGAACAGAATTAGTGCAGGCTGGTGAGCTCAAAGTGAGCTGTGCTGAATGTGTAATCATGCAATGGAGCCAATGTTCAATCACCAATGTCAAATCACCAACAGCAGTATTTGTGGGAACTGAACAGAAACCAAAATAATGGATGGTTTTGGTGGATGTGGGGAAGAATTATGCTGTAATTATCAATCCTCACCTTTTTCAAATATCTTCTGCTTTTTAGGATGTACTTAGAATATTTCTCTGACTTTTATGATATACTAATGAATGCAATGTTAGTTGCTATGCCATTTTTCACAAGACTTAGGAAAACAGAATATCAGCTTTGGGGGATATTTTTAAATTGCAAATAATTAAAAACTAATCAAGTCCTGTATTCTTTTATTGCAAGGGGTTTTTTACATGTTTTTAAAGGTGACTAGTGTTTTTATCTTCTAAACTAACATATTTTATAGAGATGTACATTTTTAAATGCCTTCTCTCGCCCAGCATCCAAAAATTCCAGTCACATTCAAAGGTTTTGACTATGGAACATCCATCAGCGTGACTCTAACTAGTCCCTAGGCCTAACAAATTCATAGAATTTTTTTTTTTTTGCTATTAAAAGAACTAAAGAACACAAAGACAGAGGTAATACTTGAGGTAAAGCATAACTGACTTTTACTTTGCATTTTGTAACTATTATTAAATATAATGGTACGTACAGTGCTCTTTGTAAAGTGGTTTGCCAACATCAGTCTGTCAACACTTGCAATAATTAAGTGATTTATGAAGTCACGTGCTGAGAGATCAGAGAAGGACTTAGGACTGTATTCTTCCCAAATTAAAAATAGAGAAAAAATATTTTAATGAAAAATGTAATTGTGATACACCCTCTCTAACATATTAGCCATGCTTACCTTTAAAAGTTTCTTCTCTTCATTTGTTAAGACAATTTCACCATTATTTTGTGATATGAATATGCTGCAATATGCTTCTGAAAAGAGTAGCTATTTTTTGTGAATTTTATTTTTCTAGTGACTTTCTTTGTTCTACAACTATTTGTCTGATATCAACCCCACAAATGTGGCTTTTTGCAGCTCTATTTTTAGGCAGGAACTGTCAGAGTAGTCCAGCTTTGCTTTGTTATCAGTTGGCATGTCTGATGAGTCATTTTCTTTTCCTTGATACTTTATAGCAGATGATTTCAGTACTGTCAGCACTTTAGTGAGCTGCTAGGTTTATTCATCTGAAGCTTATTACACATAATGAGTTAAGTGAAAGGAATACATAGGAAGCCAGACTGATGCCATGGCCATTGAAGTGTAAGCGTTCATGTTTAGGGTTCGTCCTGCTCCTCCAAACATGCAGGAAAGGGAGCAAAACTGGGCAAAGGGAGCACAGGGAGATGGAAAAATACAAATATTTCTCAGTCATGTATTTTTCTGTTAATCTCTCAGTATGAGGGTTCCAGAAGGTAATGGGAAGAACGAGTTTAGTGTTTCATAAAGTTAGTTTTTCATTCTGCCATTGAATTAGATGCCTTTAGATTTGTGAGGTGAGATTCATCTGTATTTACAGTTCAACATCTGAGCTTGTTGCTGAGCCCTCTTCTGGCCAATGCTGAGGAACAGACATAGTTGTATGAGCCTGGAGACACGGCCAGGAGCTAAGCTCCCTCTTCTTAGCCTCTTACAAGTGTAGCTTATCCAGAGCCATTTAGGGAGGGAGTTCAGCCACACGTTGTAGTCCTTGAGCGGCAGGGAGGCTGAATAAACACCCAAACGAAACTCCTTTAAGATAACACTTGATATTTCTCACAAATTTTATCCATCTAAACTGTTTCCTTTGTTCAGTTTTAAACAGCCTGGTTCTCTTTGCTGCTTTTGTTTCAAGGGATTTGAAGTGGATGAAGAGATTCAGAGATGGGTACTTTGTTCCCCTACACATTTTTAAGCATTACAGTTGGAATTTTCAAGAATAGACTTAGTTTTCCAATATTTATTTAAGCATATGAACATATAAAGTTAGCTTTCCATGAATAAAATATTGAATTTACCTTAGCAAAAATTTTACGAAAGAGAAATGGTACTGTGATTTGTATTTGCCAAAGAAAAAGCTATTATTGTATTATTGCCTGTGTTTCAGAGTAATTTTATACAAAATGTGAATGGAGAAAACCAAGAGAAACATTAATATTTTTATTTGTTGCAGACAGCTCAATAAAATTACCCCCCGCTCAAATACTCACTGAAGAAATTCAGTATGCCTTCCATTTTTATATTTCAGGGGCATTTAAGCAGCTGAAATAACTGTCAGTTCATTTTTTTCAATAAATATTA
Source organism: Pandion haliaetus (assembly GCA_013401275.1). Taxonomy (NCBI): domain Eukaryota; kingdom Metazoa; phylum Chordata; class Aves; order Accipitriformes; family Pandionidae; genus Pandion; species Pandion haliaetus. The sequence goes on from VYZV01008961.1 coordinate 17,905, forward strand.
ATACAAAAAATCAATATACTGGAAATCTTATCTTATCAGTTATGAGAAGAACAATTTACAGTAGTTTAAAACATTTTTTTCAGTTGTGAAGCAAAAACAGAGGGGGGCAGTCTTGGACAAAAATCTCTTTTGTGTATTAACAAACTATCTTTCTAGCTTCTGAGGATCCAAATTCAAGTACTGTGTGCTAAAGCACAGCACTTCAATAGTCCCCGTGCTTTGATCTACGTTGTAAGAGTCAAGGAATTATCAGCTGTAAAGACCTGTACTACTCAGCTTCTGTGCAGTAGGGTTCCTCTCAGCCAAAGCCAAGTCATATGAAGCTCCTCTACGGAGAAGAAGGTGCTACCATGGGACTGCCGTGCTGCTCAGGATTACTGCTAAAGTCGCAGAGTGATACCTACACTGCAAGAGTATGCGTGACTGTTGTCAATGAGCTGTCCCTAAGGCTGAGATGGCCATTTGCTGTCTCAAGATTTGCCAAGAATTGTTGGGATGAAGAGAAGAAGGAGGTAAAGTTTTGGTTCTGCTCTGCATGTGTTGCAAAACTAGCTCTCTGTGTTGCATACGCACCCAGGAAGTGCTTGGACACTTCGCACTGAACATGATTTAAGTACCTTAAATATAAAGCCAAAAATAACAGCAAATTACACAGGAGGAAAGCAAGTGTATATACTAGCTGGCAGTAATTATGCTCCAAAGCAATTGATCTGATGACTTAAAGAATTATAGGGTATTGTGACAAAGAATGTGAAAGCTGAAAAAAGGAGAGGCAGCAGTCTACAACCACAAAAAGCAGATAACATCTCAAANTGATGCTACGCCATTTTCCATGATTTGTTCATTAAACTGTAGTGACTGACTTTTCATCTTAGGCTTTTTGACAAAGTACTGTAATCCACGTCATCTGTTTTTTGCTGTTTCGTTTAGATTATTGCTATTTTGGCACTATTGTAATCTTTAATTTGCTGGTGGCATCCTTCATAAAAGCTAGTTTAAATGTTCTCGCAATACTGGCACTGGCTGCAGCAATGTTATTTATCTTACGGTTCACAGAAAAAAAGCTTGCCCATGGCCTGTTTAAATTAGCACAGTGCTTAAAGGTAAATCAGATTACAACAGGGCCCTGCAGAAGATAAAGCCTTGAAGAGCACAATGTTTTTTACAGCGTAATCTTCAGAGACGCTGGTAGAATAGTAGATGTTCTTCACTATCTAGCACAAAAAAAAATCTCTGTCCCGAGGTTTGCAGTCTTGGAAGAATAGCCAAAACCTCTGCTTTAGGCCACTGGGCATTTCACAATGATGATGATGATGATGATGGTGATGATGGTGATGATGATTATTATTATTGTTATTACTATTGTTGTTGTTGTTGCTATTCAGCACAATGAAAGGAGTTACTGCTGCTTGGGACATCAGCCAATCTGTCTCTTCAAATATTAGCAAGGTTTGACTTCGAGAATTAGTCCTTAAAATCTGGAAGCTCTGAATGCTTTTGCACTGAGAAGCGAGCATGTGAGTCCTTGTAGTAACAAACTGTATGTTCATATTGCTTCTGCATATGCTGGTTCATTAGAGCTAATATTAGCCTGTGTAAGAGACTGAGTATACAGACAATTAGACAGCAGATCAATTAAATCAAGATGAATCATGATCCTATTCTATCCTCTTCAATTCTTTTTTTCCCAAAGCCAGCCAAAGGAATAACTTGCGTCCCTGTCTCCCATATAGCACAGGTAACTCTCCATGGGGGAGTCAGACTGTTCTTTGACTGACATTAATCTTTGGAAAGTTCCCCCTCTCATCTTCCCTGCTATCCATCACTGTTCAGACTGCCAGCCTGGAAAGCCCACCTGGGAAGCTGAATAGGAGGAGAGTGGGGTTTGGGGGTAATGAGTCTTCCTCAGTAAAATAATTCTTCACTGGACCTAAGATACGCAAACTGTAGGAGTCTACAATGAGAACTTGAATCTATGTAATGATGAAAGCAACTTGGTTGGGATTTAACTGTATTCCATTAAAATCAAGAGCAAAACTCATTGGTAGGGAAGAGGGAGGATAGGGTCAGCTTATTTCAAAGAAAGCTGTAAGCACCTTTGAAATTCAGAAAGCTTCAGGCTCAGCTCTCCCTGAGCGGTTCTCCACCAGGTCGTGCAGAACCATCCAGATGTCTGTCTATTAGCTGCTTCTGTACTGTATCAGTAAAAGAACAGACAGTAATGATGCATTTTGTTACTGACATCAACTGTTAAGCATAAAGGTACATTTCCTGAAATCATGTTTCTGCCCTTCTCTACAGTCTGAAGTTAATTTTCTTTGCATTATATCTGCTGATAGTTGTAAAAACTTGGGTAGTTACTGCCTACACTCTAAAGAAAAAAAGAAATAATGGGAAAAAGTGAAGAACACCTTTGTTTCTCCAGTGCACTACATTCTTCCTATATTTAATCTTCCAAAAAAAATTCCACCCATGGCCTTTTGCCATGTTCACAAAGTATTACAACCACATGACAGGGCAAGTAAGTTCAGATTGCTATGTACACTCTGTTCATTTTCAAAAACTTTCCTCATAAAACTTATAAAATATTTCATAGTATATAAAATTTTGTCAGCAGAGGAACACTGTAAGAGTGCAGTGCCATGAGTTTTTTCTGGGTTCACAGGATTAGGTGAGAGCTTAGTGTGCCACGCTTAAAGTAACCCATTAAAATAAGTGCCTGAACAAGACTTGGTGCTTTAGTGATGCTGAATAACCACCTTGTATATCAGTGGAACAGAATAATTCTGTATTGGCAGTAGCCGCTATGAGCACTGCTCTCTTTTTTGTTGTCTTTTTTTTCCTAGAGTGATTTGGAGAATCATCATAGTCAAATCCATGCTTCTCACGTTGCACAATATTTCTTATTAAACCAAAGCTGCATTTGGTGGGCAAGTCCAGTTCAGATTTACAAAATAAATTCCTAAATATGAGTTGCCTTTAATCTTTCTGCTGTTAAAATCAACCTGCCAATAAAAGGTCAGACTGTAATTTTGCTTCTACTCTTATAGTCAAGTGGCATTTTTGTGCAGTTATTGGAATTGTTCCTGATTTTCAAGTGGGTAAATAAAACAGAAGCTCACCATAAATACTTATGTTCACTATTGTCATTTGCCTAACTGCATTCGCAAAGAATTTTCAACATTATTTCTTAAACTAGTGTTAATTTTCTTCACTTGCCTATCGAGTGTGTAAGATTTGTAGGGCTTTCTATATGTGATTAATGTCAGTAATAGAATTATTGATGGAGGTAAAATTAAACACCTGAACTCTTTGTTGTTCACAGTCTTTTTACATGAGTGAAACCCACATTTTACAGTCAATGTTAATCTGTCATATTTACTTACAAATTCCCACTTATTTTGCTAAAAATATTATATGAACTGTAGCAATACTCATTATTTCCTTATGACGTTACTCGTTCAAAAAGCCTGTGAGCTTCCTGACGCTTGCTTTTTAGCTATAGGCAGGAACGTGCCAGACGAATCAAGCTCTGAACTGAAAGAGCTATTGAGGGTGTTTTGTATGACCGGCTTCTCTACGAACCGCAGACTGTTTTTGTGGCTTTCCTTGCATAAACATGGCTCTCGCTGCACAGCTTGGGGCTGGTTGCGCAAGGCAGCCTGCCGTTTGGCCTCCACATCCTCCCACACGACGGGGACCAGGGCCTGATCCAGCCCTCAGCAAGCTCAGCTGGCAGGCTGTGGAGTTTGGTGCTGAGGCTTGCTGCAGAGGGAGCCTCTGACTCGGAAAGGTTGGGAGGAAGGGAAGCTTGGAAAGGAGCCTGGAGAGGGCTGTGGAGCTGAGGAGCTCGCAGGTTGACTGCACATGGCGGGTACCTGGCACACTGGTGATGAGAGCCTGCCAAAACTGAACATACAGGGTTGCAAATAACATATTTACAGCTACAGAAGATTCAAAATACATAAAAGGTAGTATTTTTCCACAGCCACAGAGCCCGTGGGTTGCAGTCAATACAGGGGACTGCTGTCTTTCTGCGTTAGAGGGTGTGTGCCTTGCTTCTCCTCTGAAGTCTGTGGCATAGAAGGGTTGTCCAGCAGGCAGCCAGCTGGCCGAGGCCTTGAGAGAGCAAGTTTCAGGTCTGCTTCTCCACAGGCTTCCTGGATGACTTTAGGTATCCAGGTTGCCTATGTGGGTTTTACTTTCTCTACCATGGATCTAGGAGCTCATCTGGTGACACTTGGAGAATGGTGGATGTGGGAGTGGGAGGCCTGAGGATGTGCTGTCAGTTGTAAAACCTGCTGAACATGAAGATGTATAAGCCAGCTAGTAGGGCTACAGATACAACATGTTAGGTAACCACTGGTGATATCTTCAATGCTGATGGCCCTCTAAACACCTGTGTGGGTTAACAGGTATTTTTGATTAACTTTTTTTCTATGTCAGCACCTAAATTCTCTATAAATTTCACTTTGAATTCCTCATTCAGTTTTGGACACTGGCTCAGTGCCCCTTCTGCTGCAGGGGGTGTGCAGAAGCTACCCTTGTACCAAGGGCTGAGATGTCAAACACTGAGATACGTGACTGTCTGTGGTGCAAGGGACATAGTAGGGAGAGCCATCACTGAAGCATGTCGGAGGTGTGTAAATACTTCAGGACACCTCAGTGCTACAATACCAGTCGTATTGCAAGCAGTGGAATAAAACTCAGTTTTAAGTGGAAATACCCGGCTGCTGCTGCATCTGTTCTCATCTGCTGCGGCTGCAGTAGCTGCGACTCATTCTTATGATCTCATTTCCCTAATGGGAGCAGGTTGCTGCCTTGCTGTGACTCCTTGGGTGAAATTAGTACTTTTCAGGACAACTTCAAAACAGTAACACCCAAAAAGCAGGGAGAGTCTGCTGAAACATGCAGAGAGTAATTACGTATGATCATTTATACATACAGATTACAGCTCAACTGACAAATGCCTCTGGTCCCCTTGACTGGCGATAGACAATTCAGAAACAAAGCTGTCCTTGGGTGAGAGGCCACTTCGCATCTTGACGAAAAGCATAAGAGGAAAGGAAAAGGAGACACATTTCTTGGGACATTTAATAATAGCATATCATCACATTCAGTTCTGCATGATACAATCATGCAATGACTTCTCGGAGGATTGGCTGGATAGGCAGGAAGTTCTTTCCTATCAACAGCACTAATTGAATATACAGCTGGGTAACGCCAATAAAATTACCAGCAGTAAGACAGTTGAATTAACCGATATTAAGTGGTGGTTATTAGGAATGTCATTCAGTTGTTCACACATAGGTGTCTAGTGCCATTTGAAGTATCCTACAGTATTTAAGACATCCTCTGGAACTTAGTCTCTAGATATGATTTTAAGAGGCATGGGCTGTCCCATAGGTCCTCTCCGTCCCATAAGAATATCTCAAATACCCTAAAGCATCTTCAATGGCACTCAACATTTACGTGTATGGAACAGAACCAAGCCCCTGGTTTCTGAGTTCAGGTTCCAACTACCTAAGTAGAAGGAGATGCCATCACCCCGCTGTGATGCTTTTTCAGATTATCTGCAGATCGGCGAAAAGAGCACTGCATTAGCCCACGTGCCTGCCAAAGGTCATCTTTGCAATTTCAAACCCATTGTTAGGAGTTAATCGTGATAACTACTGGAAAAGGTATCAACAAAGAGCCTTTAAAATGTGGACAATTTGACCTTAATTATAAATTTTTTATTCCTGTATTACATGGCTTCCTGAAGCTCTATACATTAAGACAGCAGTGTCTGCTTTTCACAAAAGAAACACTAATCAGCAAGATTTAAGGTAAATGTTTTCCGTGCCTTCATCTTCCAAATACAATTTCCAACTGAACCAGAAGAGAAGTTTTTTTCCGTGACTACGTAGGAGATGAGGTCAAGGGGATTTATATTTAAATGGTCTCTGGAATGGAATACTGATGCTGCTATAAGGAAGGGGAATCAATAACCCTCAGAAAATAATCTCTTAGGACAATGAACAATAATACAATCATGCAGATACATGTACAGTGGGTAATGAAACAAAATTTAAAAAGAGTAACACATACTTAATTATGAAAATCGAACCTGTAAGAGGGTAACTCAGCACCCTTCCATAAATGCTTCTTTTAAGCATAATTTGTAATAGATGATTTGCCTGCTGGAGTGTAATGGAAAATGAATTATTGAATTTTTTTAATAGTCAACAGGATCTTGTTGATTCTGGCAAAACAAACAAAGCACACACACATCCCAAACTGCAGTAACAAACAAAAGGGTGCAGTAAGTTATCTTCAAAAAGCAGTTGAGCTGACAATGCTTATAAAACAAAACAGGCAACAGGAAAATGTGACATTAAGATCTTAAATACTTTCATGTTTCTTCCTTTCCAAGTTAACCCATAAAAGCTAGTGGGTTCCATCTGCAATATTTATGTGAGTTTTAAGAAAATCTTATCTTGTTTCTAGAAATATTTTGCAGGTAAAGCAAGGGTACTTTGAGAACAGAAATTAAATGGATTCCTGATCCTGCAAACTACTAAGCACTTATTCCAAGTGAAATCACTTAATATTTCCCAGGCTTTGCTCCACATCACGCTTAATTAAACTTTTGCTAATAAACGTGAAGAGCTCAGCTTAGCCCCATTGCTGGACTCCATTGACAAAGCAGTTGTTCAGTCAAGCGTGCTCAACTGCATGTGTATTTATTTTTAGTTGATATATACAGTGTTTGCACATATATATAAATATTTATAAAGATTTTAGAAATCAAAGATTTTTTTAAAAAAGTTTTAATTACTTCATAATGTAAATGAAATTTTTTTCTTGAAAGGAAATGTTTTGTGTGGGTAGCTTCCACATTTGAAACTGAAATATTTCAAAAACATACATCTTTACTATATTCTTATCTAGTGCATTTTATGCTTGAACGTTCTTAAACGCACAAGTATTAGTTACAACTTTGTTCTGATTGAGAAGACAGGCTTAAGAACGTAAATTGTAAATTTAGTCACAAAACTACAATATTTTTCTCCTCTGTGATGCTATTAAGAAAGATAACGGGACAGAACCTTTCCCTACTATAACCTATCACCGCACCTGCCTGATGGATGCTCTTCTGGGTTCCACACTCATTTTGCTTCTAATTCAAAATCATGAACAAGATTTTTAAAACAAGCTAACTTGGGTTTTTTGCAAAAACTAATGGTTTGTACATACTGTGTATTTTCCAGCTACAATCTAGTAATAGGCATCATATTGCAGGTTTTGCTCAGGTAAAATTTTCCCAAGGAGATTCAGTGGAGGTTTGCCTAAAAAGTGCAGGTAAGAACTAGTATTCCCTGAGTTATGCTTGGGCACAAAGAGAAAAGTATGATTTCTGTTCATCACAAGTTCCACTGGAAACATAAGGGGGGAAAAGGAGCATTTCCTAATTGGACAAGCATAGAATAGAGGGATACATTTTTTTTTCCTGTTTAATACAAGATACTCTAAGACCTGAAGAGGAAAACAAAAATCCTTATGATTGAATTCTCCAGTGATTTACAGTTTGCAGTGAAGACATGAGTTTATGTGGTTCTAAGCCCAGCTGTGGTTCAGAAAGTATGACCATTGTTAACTATGTAACAAAAGAAGTAGTAGAATAGGAAAAAAAATGAAATATGTCCGTAAATCACTGGTAGAGGCAAAACAGTCTGGTGGGCATGGGCTGTCCGTTAGACCAGTGTTCTTCAGCTTGGCCTGCTTGTGTGCATGCAGCAGCAGCAGCAGCAGCAGGAGCAGTGGGAGCATTTCCCAGCTGCTCAGGCACGATGTGAATACCTCTTTGAAGTGACCGGCATGCCACTAGCTGTCCATGTACAATAATCCAGAGACCATTTTGTAGAAGTCTCCGGGTACAATCACCTTAGGAACAGAAGCAAGAAGTTGCACATAAAAAGAAGAGAATTTCCTATGGCTTCAATCACCTGCAAATTCCAAAAAGAAATTATTATTATTTGACAAGGCCATAGAAAAGCCAGTAGGCAACTGTTGTAAACTTAAGTTCAGCAAGAGCTATGGTGACATAGGATGGGAAAGCTATGCGTGTATGGCAGCATTTTTATATACAAGGCAATACAATGATTTGTGCTACCTAGTGTACAGTGCCTGCTTCAAAAGCGTGCTCTCGAAGCTAAGCATTTAATTTTAAGTGTGTGCCTATGCAACTTGAGTTTCAACAGTACTGGAAATTCACAGCTCCCATGGACAATATGAGCATGGATACCTAACTACAAAGCAACAGCCATTTTCCTAGAAGACATTCCATTTGACAGATATAGCTAGTCCCTTCTGAATATTTCTGAATTTTCCTGAGGAATTGCAAGTATAAAGACTAAGTAGCTATGCATGAAACACTGTTTTTATAGTAAAAATTCATTGTATCATTGAATCCTGTGACATTGTTTGACATTCTTAGATTATCTCTTGCATTAATGGCTCATTTTAAAAATGAATGTGTAAATATTTATTTATGTACAAGTTTGTAGAGAAATATAATGGTTTAAAATCACTTAGCTTCTCTGGAACATCAATGATATTTTTATCTGCACTGTGTGTATACAAAAGGAATTATTACATTGGCAGTTACTATTTCTGTTTTTATAGGTAACACATATAAGTGAAAAATATAAGCCACATCACTCACCAGATACAGAAAGACAAATTTTAAAAGCATGATTTATGGAAACTTTTAATGGCAGTTTTATTGTAAAAGGTTAGAAATTCTCTCACTTTGTTTGAAGAGTGGCATAGTCTAGCTTTACTTATACATGTGACATACACATGCTTTTTCGCTTTGCTTATGCAAGTGATCTAGTTCTAATTATGCACTAGGAGGAAAATACTCATAATTTCAACAATTGATTTCTCAGTCTGTCTTGCATTAGGCAAACATTTTTGCAAACCATATTGTCTCAGTTTTTCCTGTCTCTAAAATTAGAATAATTCTTATTTAGCAAAATTAACAGTAAAAATAAGTATTTCATTCCCAGTGTTATCTGAAATTATTAGAGCTATTACCCCATAATCTGATCATTCTGTCTCCATCCACAGGGAAAAGGAAATCTCCATGCATCATAGCTGTCAGTGCAGATGAAGAAAGAAGTCAGTCACTCCTTCTTCCTCATCCTCAGACTACTCTCTTTGGCTATGTCTATGTTAGTACATCAAATCGGTACAGGGACCGTTCTCTGGTCCTAAGGCCAAGAGGCACAATAAAGCCTGCACCCCTATGCCCAAATTCTGATCTCATGTTATTCTCTGAACTACACTCAAGCAATTTTATCAGAGGTCTAGACCATGCTGAGGGGACGTGCTGACCATTAAACCAGTAATTGTGGGACAGTGTTTGACACATCCCTAGCACTCTGTAGTTATTAGTGAGGATATAACCAGAAAAGGAAGAAAATAGCAAGAGAAACATTCCTACTCCATGACTTTTTCCTCCCAAAGCTCTACCTGAAGGTAATGTCATAGAAGAGGGTAGTAGGACAGACCCACTTGTATTGCAGATGCTGCTATGACACCACTATGTCCTTTCGATGCTGACAATTTTATTTTCAGCTTCTATGGAGACCTAAAATGCAGACAAATTCTGATACACCCAATTATTGCATTATTTCATGAGTTAAATACCTTCCATGGGACTAGCTGTGGAACCAGTTGTGTTCAATAGTATACATACAGTATTTGATCTTGATCAAGATAATCAAAATGGTGTATCTTGTAGGAGATAAAACAGAAGAAAAATAGGAGAAATATTGCAATGAATTAATGCTCCAATTAGCTTAACTGCTACTTGAGTTTAATTAACTATTATATTGCTTGAAGATGTTCCATAAATGACTTGCAAATTTACATGTGCAGAGGAGTGGCACTAATCTGTGTTATTAAGGCATAAAGATTTATTAAAGGATCTCACAAGATCTATGGTAACCAAAAATGTGATCATGTAAGACAGTAAGTCTTACAAAAATGCCTATCTTTTTAAAGAAGTTATTACTGCTGACGCCAGGGTTTTTTTCCTTTCTGGTTTCTTGCTTCAGTCCACACCATGATATTCATGCATCTCTTCAAATGCCTCACTTCTGTGAATAATCTTACATTTCCCCTGGTACTTTGCAGGAAGCAAGGTGCTCTATTATACGCAAAATTCTGTGCCCTCTGAAGTGCATGAGATTTTGACACTGACTCCCGCGGACCGTCTTGGATGGTATGTATCACTATGTGCAGACAAACTGCAATTTAATCAGAAATTATACATTTCATAGCTTAATTGTTAACTTTGCATCCTTTTTTCCAAAATACAAAATTTCATCGCAGAGATAATTTGAAGACCTTTGTCACACTGAAGAGGGAAAGAATTAATTAAATTCCATATTGCCAATCAACTTGAGAACACAGTATGGAAATCCCCATTAAACAGCAGGCAACTAATGGTGCTCTAATTGAGATAGAGACTAATGTATCTTGCAAATGAAAATGCCATCTCCAATCTGTAACATAATGATATGCACAGATTTCTCCCTGCCCCCATTCCCACTCTTTTTGCTCAAGTCTAAAGTGCACTCTGTAATCCATTATTAAGCTAAATTCTGACCCAGTTTCTTAATTATCTGTAAGCTACAGGGAACTTGTAGCAGAATATTAACTAAGGCAAGAGATGTAAGGCAGAAGAATCCATGATGGCATTAGAGAGTATCATTAGCATTTTGCTACAGAAATCCTTCACATTTTAATATTTAACCTAGCCTAACATGTAGACTGGTTTTTTTAAAGTGGTACAAAGTGTCTACCAACCAAGCCACCAAAACAACCCAGGCAGAAAAGAAAAAGAAANNAAAAGAAAAAGAAAAAGAAAAAGAAAAAGAAAAAGAAAAAGAAAAAGAAAAAGAAAAAGAAAAGAAAAAGAAAGAAAAAGAAAAGAAAAGGAAAGAAAAAGAAAAGAAAAGAAAAGAAAAAGAAAAGAAAAAGAAAAGAAAAGAAAAGAAAAGAAAAGAAAAGAAAAGAAAAGAAAAGAAAAGAAAAGAAAAGAAAAGAAAAGAAAAGAAAAGAAAAGAGAAAAGAAAAGATTATTTAGGGAAGCAATCCTGGATTCACAAAATCAAAAACTTGTAGCATACTGACACATTTCTGGGACAACAGGATTTTTTCCAACTGTTCTTAGTGGGTACCATCAACAGTAGTTACAATCTCATATAACGTAATGTGCTGAACTATTTATTTTAGATGAACTGTAGAGTATAATCTGCTATGGGTTATATATGTGTACCCAAATTTTTTGGGGTGCAATCAGCATACACTAATACTGTCATACTAAAGAACAGTTTGAAATAATCCTCCAAACATTTTCGTCCCTTGTTGGTATAAAGTTAGCAGTTGCAGTTTTATACCTCCCTGCACTGCTGCATACTAGTGGAATATGAGAAGTTTTCATGGTGAAAAATCAACCACAGATACACTATATCAGAAACAAAGAACACATGGACTTCTACCTACAAAGCTGCAGGCATATGTGATTTTGAAGACTTGCTGTCTTTACATCTCTGATGTAGAAGTGTTTGAGTGAGGGAAAAACATACTGCAAGAGCAATTATTTAGTGAGAATAATTTTTAATATAAAACATATTTCAAAATTATTTGAGGAAAAAATACCTTCCCCACCCCATAATTGAAGGATTTGCGGTATGCCCATGTAGAAAGTCAAGCTTTAATTGTAAAATTTAGACAGCAGATGAAGTCTGCAATATATAATTGTAATTTTGTGGACAAGGATGTACTTATTCAGTTCAAAGATCAAAGAAAACCCATGCAGTCCACTTCTCATAGAGTTGAAGAATCACCTAACTCTGCAGAATACGGAATTTGTATATACATTTTTAAATTTGATTCATTAATTCATCAACAGAGAAATCCTGTTTGAAAAAGAGTAAGAGTCAGTTAAATACAATGTTTTATTAGTAATAGTGTCAAATGCAATTCATGTGGCAAATCTGTAGTTTGCAGAACATTTGATGATTGGAAAGTGCTAACAAGCTTAATGTACATTCAAGTACATTGCTTCAATTTGAAATGTACTTTCTCTGCTGGAGCATCTGGTGTATCATTGCTAATGCTAACTAACACTGTGAATTTCCCACTTCAACTCACCAAATCTTCTTCTAGGAATAAAGGTGTCCAAAATTTCTGCACAGTGACAAACCACAAGGCTGAGACACCTTTCCTTTACAGATAAGAAAAAAAACCAAAATCAGCATTTTATACTTGAGCACCTAAACCAGTGCATAGGCATCTAAACAAAAAGCCCAATTTTCAAAGACAGGTTTTGTAAAGGTACTGCACGCTTTTCCATTGGCATGATTTTTCTTTCTAGACTAATCCCTGTAGTTGGTCAGGCCCAAACATTTCTACTAGAGTACCCTCCACAGAGAATGGACAGCTTTTTTTCATGCATTTGCAGTTCATTTCTGTTTGATTGCAATCAAGCCAGCATTTAGTCAGCTGTCCCTCAGCTCAAGGAGAGAGCAACTGTGACAGCACGTGCTCCTGGCACAAAGCTGGACACCAGGAGGATGTTTACCAACATAAGTCTGTCATGCAAACCATCTGTGACATCCTGACCCAACAGTGTTTGGTTCTTTCATCTCCTGAAGTGCTTTGATCCAATGGTGGACTGTGAGGAAATCTGCATGGCCTCTCGGGTGGGAAACCATTCTAACCGATGCAGGCATGGCTAGACAGACAACCTAAAGGCCTTAACCTTGTCACTGTTGGGCAAAGAAAAGTTCTTAGTGAAAATAGGCTGTTATCTATTGTTCACTTCTTAACATAATCACCAGTGCTATTATTGTTAAATGAAAGAGAGCCCCCCTCCCCTAAAAGCAAAATCATCTATTTAGACACAGCAACATTCTGCCTCCTTGTGTCATGCCGCTCCATGGTCATTGCTATTTCTCTCACAAAAATGTCCAGTAAGACGTTTTTTCCTTCTTAGGACTCTATTTCTTCCATCACTTCCATGACAATCGTTCGAGGGCCAGTCAGGATGAGGTTGCTCACTGTCCTGTAATCCACGTGGAGAACATTGAGGCCATTGACAGAAACAACAAATTGGCAAACCTGAGGAGAAAAGCGAGCAGCAAAAAAAGTTACACGTTACACTTTTTTTGTAAGGTTATTTACATATATGTACTATCAACTTCTGAGTGTGTAAAACCTCCATAACTCTTCATACCATCTCATTCAGCACTCCTAAGAAAAACACATTTCTTGGAATTGATCTAGCAAGTTAATTTTCTGTAAAATTTTTTGCAATATCATTGCTACTTTCAAATCTGTGGAATTTTGAAGTCCTACATCAATCATTTTTCTGATATCAACGGTGCATTGCAAACAATATGGGACAAGACAGCTCTGGCCATTGCAGAGTCCATTATCCTTAGTTTGTCTTAAACACTTTTCATAGGAACCATTTTAGACAGCTCTTGGTAGCCGTGGTAGAAATATGCAGTTTCCAGGCTCAGGGCAAGGTCTGGATGATGTCTTCACTAGATTCAGTGCCAAAGCCTCCACTAGTATAACATGAACCCAAAGGATCCAAATTCTGTGAAATAATATCATGGAAGATTAAGTCAGTAGTAGGGTGGATTAAAATGTCACTGCCATTTTCAGAAGATATTCCTACACAGAATTACTTTTTATATGAACAGATTTTGGTTTTCTTCAGCAAGTATGGCTCATTAATTAATTTCAAATATGCTAATGTTTTGTTTTTAAAAGCCATAACAAATTCAAACGTTCAAAGTCTTTTATCATCAGAGGCTGTTTTCTGTCCAAAAAGTCTTGATAGAAATATTCTAACCAACACCACTGTGTATCTTAAAAGAGTTAATCAGAGAAAAAGTCACATCAACATTGTAAAAAATTGAGGAGGAAAAGAAAGATAACAGTACTGATTCCTCAAAAACGTTAAGCTTTCTTTGTATCTAATCATAATATTACAGTATTGGTAAAAAGGCCAAAAATGTGTAGTGTCTAGATCTGTGTTTTTAATGATAAAAATATGGAGCCTAAAGCAACAATAATATCATCCTGATGTTTCAATGAAAACAATACATTCACTACAAGGTTATCTTACTCCTAAGTCATCTTGAGTCTGTAAGAAAGAAGCTATGAAGCGAGTATCATTAGAAATTTCAGGCTTTTTTTTATATTTTTACTTTTCCTATTTAGGCAGAAACACAACACAGAACTGTATGCAGGAGAGGTGGGAAGCAGCTCTGGTGTCTTCTAGTGCTAGCTCTGAAACAGATTTTCTCGCAAGCCAAGTCATTTAACTTTTGTGCATCAGCTACCTTCCCTCTCAAGTAAAATGTGTGGTGTAACTCAATTCGTGTATGTGCAAAATGTATAGCATGTACCTGTTGATATTCCATTTAAGGAAAATTATAGAGGAAGCAAAGCCAATCCAAAAATGTAAAATTTCATCAAAATGAAATTCTGATTCACCAATGATTTTCATCTCTGCTCCTTAGAGCCTCTGCACAGGAAGAGCAGCAGCACCAGCTCCTGAAGGGAGGGCAGACCTCTCTCTTGCACCTCACCCCTTACCCTCAGAACTCCTCTGCAGAGCTGAAGATCCTGGAAGTCAGCCTTACTGGTAGCCTAAATGATCATCAAAGTATGGCAATCAGCAATACCACTTAGCCAACTCCCATGGCAGTATGGATGTATCTTTCCTATACATTCATATGCTATATTTCAGCTGCAAGTAGCATGGGGAATACCGTTCAGTTTTTGCATGCAGACAAAGTCTTCTGAATTTTAAGGATTTTGGTTGAAAAAGTAACCCATCATCCTCTGCAGTGTGCCTCAATTAGTATTTAAGAGGCATGTCTATTTAGTTTAAAATGCAGATTATTGCAGTATCTATAGGTCTCTCAACTTCCAGCGGTATTTCCTAACGCTTTTTGTGGATTTCCAAGATTGTATCAAGTTTTACTGAATTATAGCTCTGGCTCCAGAATAATATTTGGGTTGATTTAAAACAGACCTGCAGAAATAACATTGTCTCTTCTGGCTTAATGCAATTTTTGGAAGTTGAATGGCTGATGTTTTTTTTACTGCTGCATATTCTCAGACTTCTCGAGTTACTGGAATCCCAGTGCATGGGACATGTGTTTGACCAGGGACAGGCATGCAAGCGTGTGATGGATAAATCTGCATGCTGGATCATGTCAGGGGCATTCAGGGGCCTCCGGGGAACGTCCCTGGCAGAGGAACAGACTTTCCAGACCAGCCAGCCACTCACACAAGGGCTGCAATAGTGTGAATGTGGACGGTACAGGCACCACAGCCCTGAACAGCAATCTGGATGCCAAAGAGTGAATTTCTTATGCAAAAGACAAGAGTTGACACGTCTGTGTTCTCAATGTGTTTGTTTTAACGTATGCCCTTGGCGGTATTATTAATCAGCAATGTGTACGGGCTGAGAACAGTCCCCCTCGTGCTGTCCTTTGCACTGTATCCAAATGGCTTATTCGTTTCATCATTTCCAGTGGATAGCATTAGATGCAGAAAGTCCACCCAGGCCAGATGAAAAGAGAAATGTAGAGAGGAGGACAAAGCACAGAAGAGTGTACTTCTCTCCTAAAATTGCATGGAAAGACTCATGAGGAACAGGAGATGATAATAAAGAGCCAGTCACTGTGAGGGCAGAAAGCTCTCACCATGGCCATCACTTGGGCAGTGCCAATATCTCTGCAAATTCCAGATCCGGCTCCCTCAGGGATAAAGAAATGTGGAGCCATTTGCTGTGTCCTCCAGTCCTGATGAGGGGAAAGAGGTTTTCACACTCCTGGGCCCTTCAGTATGCTGAGTGGCCTTGACTCACCCAGTTTTCTTCTCCCAACCCCGTTTTTCCATCCAGTGCTGCATCTAGCAAGGGGAAATGAAATGCAGCGCTGCTTCATGCATTTTGGCCATCATCAATCCTGCCCCAAAAAAGCCCACATCATGTGTTGCTCTCTTGGTAGAGTTACAAAACGAGTGAGAGCAAGCAAGTACCCACAAACCAGCCCTGAGTGAGTATATCAGCCCACATATTATTGTCTCAGGAATTATCTTAAGGAGACAGGTTTACAAAATCACAATGATTTAATGTTACATTTATAAAAACACATTTCAAAAAGCTGTAAGTGCTCAGCTCATAACTACAGCTGTTAAGGGCTTTGTAATGACAAACATGTAAAATTTCTCTGTTGGTTTCCACACATCAGTAACTATAATAGATAATAAACTAAAGTTAAAAGACCCTCAAAGAGCCTTTTATTGCTTATTTCCTCATAGCTCTCCAAGGAACTTGACAGGAGATAAGCATCCCCCAGACTTCAAGAAATGAAAAAGCCCAGAATAAATTCCAACCATTTTGTTGGTCAGGATGTGATGATCTAAAAACCACAGAAACAATAACAGTTAAATAAAGTAACACTGAAATGAAGACTCCCTTAATTAATTTCAAATACTTAAATGTTATGGTAATAAACATTTATTGTCAAGTATTTCAGTTTCCCACCTTGGCATACAGCAGCCCACAGAAGTAGGGATAGCAGAAAAGGCACCTCTGTCTTTCTGTGGGTTTTCACTGGCACATACAGAAGGTTTAACCAAATCCAGGTGTTCCCAGGAAAAGGAAAACTTTGGCTTTGGGCTTACATTTGAACAGAAAGGATCTGAGAACCTATCACTTAAAGAAGTTAGCAAAGATTTGTCATGCCATTTATCATCAAATTGAAGATGGTGAGACGAGGAACTATAATTAGTTACCATAACGTTTAATGGCCAAAATCAGGATTGTGCTGTACTTGGAGCTGTACAACCCTTCCTCCCCCTTACTGGTTATTGCTCTTCCTGCCACAGCAAGCTTTGGCTGCCTGCCCCTCCTTGGTCTTGCCAAACTGCCCTGGAGATGTACATCCACACCCCTTGATTTTCCTGCCAAGAGAATTGCCCGCCAGCCAAACCAAAGCCCCGCTCCCTTGCAGGGGGCTGCCTGCACCGGGGCTGGATGGCTGAGCCAGCATTGATCAGGAGCTGTGGTGAGGATGACTGCCGGATGCTCCCAAGGGATATCAGAGACTGGCTGCAGGCATGAGCTTGGAATTGCACAACAACCTTAAGGCAAATTATTGAATAAAAACATTGCATACCTGTCACTAATTCTTACTTAGCATTCTGCCTCAGGATGACCTTAATATTTATGAATGCTACAGGAATATTATTTGAGGATAGGCAGTTAGCCTAGATACTCGGACAGTCAGATGCTGTTTGCACCATAGGCCTTAGTCACCCACACTTGTGGAGCCAAGCCTTACTTGCTGGACTTTTTTCAATTTTATATATAAATATAAAAATCCTTTAAAAATTTCCTTTCTTTTTCTAGGCACACTTTTTAGAAGGGTGCTGTGAAAGATCATGAAGAGCTGGAAATTCCCACTGCAGAATTTGGTTTAAGTGATGATTGCAAAGTTCTTTGGGACAGCCCTAAAAAAAGCATTTAATTTTAAAGAAGCAGTGAGTGCAACTGTTCATCCCTGGTCACGAAGCAAGTAACAGCTATGCAGAGTCAACAGGTAATATATCTCAAAACAGTAGGATAAGACCATGATTACACACTCACTTTAATTTGACATAAATTTTTAAAAAAGCTTGAGATGAAGAGGAACACAAATGCCCGCGCCATCATACAGAAGGCAGCATGGCTTTGGGGGGGNTTCTCCACAGCAGCAAACATGTGCCTCATTTCAGTGACTGTGGGTTAAGGTACTAATTCTCAATGAATTTATCATTTACATTTCGGTGTCAGGATCAGTGTCTGGAATCCACTCTGCTTTTTTTTTGCTAACTTCTCTTTAAGAAAGAGAGTATAAAGACTATTACAAATGCAGATCAAATAGGTAGCAAAGAAATCAATGTTACCAAATACAACTTAGTCTTGAACATTAATGTAGATTATGCAATGATACATTAAAGATAGTGACAAAAATACTGTTTTTCAGCAGTACTGATATTTTACCCAGTTATCTGGACAGTAATAGGACCATTCAGGGTCTAAGACTGCAAAGCACAAATTCTCTACCAGCACACTTGAGTTTTTTCCTCCAACAGCACCAAGGTCAACCAAAAGGCAAGGTTTTCACGGGCTGTTTGACACTGATAGCTGCTCTGGCATCAAGTGTTAACAGCATAAAGAGATGCTGAAAACATTGCTGCTAATCCGTTTCCACTGAAGGTGCGAATATTATTGTACATGTGGCAACTGCATGAAGGAAAATCTTAAAAAAAAGGCTGGCAAGAGAGAGAGCGAAATCCAGCCTTGCACCAATCTTTCACTCTGGAGCAGCCATGATTTCACCCCTGGACTCTGCACAGATCTGAAACAGATTTCTAGCAGCTGGCAGCTCAAACCTGTGCCGCGTCCCGGTGCAAAGCAGATCCCTTTGAAACCAAGGTACTTCAAAAGTTATTAGCATGTTGCCCAGAAACATGCAGTTGTTGGGAAAGCTGTGTGCCGATCAGGGCTGGCTCAGTTGTCCACCATGAGACAGACTGGTTTTAACCCTTTGCTCTGTTCATTATTTGTACACACACTGATTTACATATAGTTATCGGATAGTTTAGGACACACTCCCTTGATTATTATTTCTTCTTATCATCTGATGTGATGCCAAAGTCACACATATCATTTTTACTTTAAGACAAGCCATTCCCAAAATACATGGGAAATTGTATTGGTTTCTTTGTGGTCCTGTTTTTTTAAGCCTTATTAGCATCAAATAGAAATGATGAATTCAGGCAAATGTAGGAGTTACTTTCAACACTGGAAAATTCTTCAGCAATTTTCCTAAGAACTAAAATAAAAGCTTCTAAGTATAACTTCTTTCAGAGCTGTCTAAAGAAAAGTGTATTTTGACAATTTTACAGAATAAAATTCATACCAGAACTGACAGTATAACTATTTCTAAAAGAACAGTCCAATGTTAGTGTTTTTGGTTTTCTTCTTGCTAATGAAATTTAAAATGAAATCCATTACAGAAACAGCCTGCTTACATTTCTGTTCTAGAGATATCCTCAATAATTATAAATAAATGCTTTTTTCATGTCCTACTAATCCTACAGGGTGAAGGATCAGCTGGCCAGTTTGAGTAGCTCAAGCTTATAATTGTTTCATTATGGTATTGTGAAACTCACTGTGATCTTCCGGAGGAAAGGTTCTTCATGTGTGGTTAGCAAAACCATCTACTTTCTATGTGTAGTCTGCATGAGAGACCTGTGAGATCCCGATTTCTATTAAATATCAGGCTATGCTTTCAGTAAGAACCCTTCCTTACAGGCACCTATGCAAACTGGAGCTGAAGGATTAACACTTTGCAGTTTTCAATGACCTGGAGATGTCTTTAGCAGAATACATAACAAATTAAGCTCTTCACACTTTATAGATACTTTTTAAAACTCTGGGCCAGTTCTAAGATAGAAAACTTACTGGTTGATTCCTGTGGTATGGCCACAGCTCTCACCTGTGATGGTTACTGAACTGCTGAAACTGAGAAGGAAAAAGCAAAGCAAAAAAAGAAGATATATTCTCTACCATCACTTATTTAAAAAGGCGATATATCTGCTTTGGCTTTTCTTGTCTTGCTGACAGATTTCAGCAAAATTTGGGGAAGGACAGCTTAGGTGCTACAAGAATGTAACATCTGAAACACAGCTTTCCAGCTTTCAGCAAGGAGGAAGGGGACATCCAATCTTCCAACATTTTAAAGGAAGAGTTACCCTTCCCATGGGATTTCCCCCCCTCACATTCCCCTTGCTCCTCTGGGGATGTTGGGAACCACTGCTCCCACTCCTGCCTCCCGAGCACCACTGCACTCTGAAGCAAACAAATGGAATTCAAGGTGTCATTTTTTAAAAATCTAATTTAAATATGAAATATGAAGGAGTTGAGAAATGAGTGAAAGTAAACACTCCCATTTAAGGCTGTTATTTTGTCACGGAGGAACAAAAAATTACACTGTTTCTACTTTTTAGCAGTTACCATTTAGAAAAGGGCTATTTACAAGTGGGTAACCATGCAGGTTTGCCGTGCTGGTTCTTAGATCTCTGGAATAAATCTTCCGAGCTAATAACCATATCATCACCTTCTACCTCACACACCATGCCATGGGTTTGCACACAAAACCCTTAGTGACAACACCAGAGAATGAGGTTTCCCTTTCCTTAGGGTGTCAAGAACTAATCTTACTTTTAAAAGAAACATGGGGAAAAAAAGTTTTATTAAAAGCCGGAGCAGTAACCTGATCTGGGACCCCACCATCCTTTCTGCTGGCAGAAAGGAATACCCTCAGCCTGAACTGCCAAGGACTCTGTGGATCCAGATATCAAACCTCTTCCAAAGGTGAGGAAGGTTCGTAGCAGGACTTGGTGCCTCCACTCCCAAGAGGTGCTCCAGTCCCTTTGTGCTGGCTCCGGGGAGCACCGCTCCCCTTTAATCTTGTGCTAGCAAAAATAAATAAATGAAAGGACTTGGCTCCAGGAAAAATAAGTTCCCTGATCTGCCTGACATGGTTGGAGGAAGGAGGCAATAGATACGTATCTGGCTGGAGGCAAAGGGAAAGAGGGAGATGAAAAGGAGGTGAAGATAGGATCAACCTTTCCGGCAGCAGCTTACACTTAGACCAGTAAACTGCAGCTTAAGTTTTCAGATAACATAAAGCCCCAGTGAAATCAATGGCAAGATGGATGTTAGGGTAGAATGAACAAGCGCAGAGAAATCTGAGGCAGGAGAACAATGATGGAGGAGAGAGGGAACAGGGTTCAACTTCTTTTACACCTTTACATACACAACCTGCATTTATGCTGATACAGGGGCTCTTCTATTTTAATAGGTAACCCATAGCCATAAAGCAGAGGAATCCCCGTGCTCAGCAAAGACCCTAGGCCACAGAGATGCTGAACATGCTGCCACAGAAGAGCCTAAGACACAAGACTAACCTCCTAAATAAAAGCAAACACAGGCAGCATTGAAGTATTTGGTCTCACTCTGCACATTGTCATGCTGCAACGAGGAAAAGAGATGAAAATCAGAGGTCATAAAAACTATGTTTCCAGTTAAGATTTTTATCTCCCCCCCCCCCCTTTTTTTTTAAGAATTTATGCAGTCTTGCTAGGATTAGTAAATCAAAGCTGAAACCTAACAATTCAAAACCTACTGCATGTCGCCAGAAGGTTAAAAAATCATGCAATGTCCTTTTCTACATAATTGTGGTTACTGGATGAAACAGAATAAATTGCAGCTGTGTGTTCAGCTCTGTAAATAATCTCTAGCAAATGTGTAATTGGCTGTAGAATGGGTGGTGTGGGAGTAGGCAAGTATCCAGATCTTGCATAAACACAGGATTTTCTCTCTAAAGGGACACATTTCTTGTTCAATCTTTACACCAGTGTTAAGCTGGCCCACTGTCCCATCCGTGGGCTAGAAACTGGATACCAGCAGAGCATGGTACAATGCATAGCAGAGAAAACCAACTTCATTTACAGAATTACAAACATAAGCATATAATTCTGGCTCTCCATCTTGGTCTGTGGCTGTAGTCTGGTATGGATGGTTTGCCTGAGCAAGGCTTCATTACATAGTTTCATTACATACATTCATTACATAATTCTTCTTTTGTTTTTAAAAAAGAGGCTAAATTTTTTATAGTATTCCAAACTCATCTGTCTCTAACTGAAAAAAAAATCAGATACTAAACAGCATCATATAAAAACTACATAATATAAAAATAAAAGATAAATACATCTAATAAAATAATATATCTTTTATAACATAACAATTCACAAAATATAAAATTAAGTCACAGATTCTCGAAGGGCCTCATCATTGGTTCAGATAGTGTCTGTCTCCCTCCCTCCCCCACTGATGGGAATTAATGGAAGTTTAAGTCTTTCAGTTTACCAGGAATAGAATGAAACCATTGCTGTGCAAACTCCCCAAATTGAGTGGACAAATTAGAGAGGGGAACAGCTGACCTAATAGTCCATGAGAACAACTCTTGTTTTGGGGTGACTGGCTTTCAGTCTGCATGCAAGTCTCAGCTCTGCAGCAGTACAGTTTCCCCAATGGATTGACTGAGTGGTCAGACAAACACCAACACAGCAAATGGGAATTACTCATGTAGGTAAATGAAAGCTATCTGTAGATACCTGGAGGGTAATACCACTAAGGACCTAATACCCTGAAATGCAAACCTTCCATAAATAGGGAATAGGGAAATACAGGTCACTGCTTCTCATGGCCCTAATTGGGAATTGGTGTGTAAAATGACTGACTTAATATGAGTTCCAGCGGGAAATACCCACAGGTAAAGCCAAGCTGGACTGGGCCACATCAGGAAAGCAAACCAGTGACTACATGCTTAACTTTATAAGCGTTTTTATTGTATACTGCAATTTGATTCCTACCACAGAGCAGCTCTCAAAATGTTAAATAACTCAAATGGCTGAAGGTGGCTCTGGGTGAAATACTGCAGCAGTAGCGGAAGAACATGGTGTCTTAGCTTAGAAATCATGTCTTTTTATGCTTGGGCTGACCTTTTAGTGTTCTTCTTTTTTTTTCTGGTCTACCTATACCTAAACTAGAGTTGCTAAAAGAAAAACACACATAATAAGTAAGGAACTTAAAAACTATATATCATTTTTCTTATAAGGTCAAATATAATTAGGCTAAACTAACTAAATGTAATTTGTTTAAGGCCCATATTAGTTAAAAACAGTCCCTAAACCAGCCCAAACAAGGGAGTTACAAGGGCAGTCAGATCCATGTAGGGCACCGTCAGCACCCTCTGGTATCAAGACTGTAACGAGCAGGAATGGTCTGTGCCATTGGAGACAAACAGCTGCTCTCTGCACAGACAAAAGTGCAATTGTTTTTCCATGTGTTTGGCTATCTAAACAGAGCCTTGGCTTTAATGCAACATGTTTCCCAAATAATTCGCTTATATCATGAAAGGAAGCCAGCTTGTGTCTTGAGCAGCAACAAGAAAAGACACGGAGAAGTGAGGGGAAGGGTCTGTAAAGCAGGCAGCCAGGGAGCAGCAGCATCCCCAAAGCGCTGATGGCAAAGAGCTGCGATAGCCACGATGCTGTAAACCCAACAGCATCTGATGACACCTTCAAGGCTTCAAGTGAAATGGATATTTCAACCAAACCTAATAATACAAAGTGCTTTTCATCCTCAGTTGAGAGCAAAAGCAGTTCAAAATGCCAGCATTTTACTGTACTGGCCTCTAATTTTATGTCTTTTTTATAGACACTTAGGGTACACTTTTTAAGATTTCAGCCATTCTGCAGATAAGTTTTTCAGATGACAGCCCTCTCTTTAGGGCTTAGGACTACCTAAGAGTGACCTGCAATAGCCTAAGAAAGCTCAAGCAAGGGTAAGATCCCAGCTGTTCCGGCTGGCACTAAATCTCGCCATTCAATGGGCTATAGACCACGCTGGAATTTGAAAGCTGTATCAAAACACAAGCACAGCCCTGTTTTACAGTGCAGCTGAAACCAAGACTGCTTTCTCTCCTTCTGAATGGCTACAGCTGTAAGACTTCAGAAACAATCAAGAAAGCACTTTCATAAATGCAGGGTGTTCAGCTATCTGGGCTATCCTGCCACAAAACACCACTTACTCGAAAAGAATTTTTAAACCTACTTTTTATTAAAATAATGTAACTAAATTTTAAAAAAAGTCACGGACCTCCAATTATGAACCTGCAGACGATTTTTTTTTTTCTGAATTGTATTTGCTATTGATGAGAAGGAGCCAATGCACAGACACAAGTATAGTAGGTCACTTGCTGCCCAACAGCATTTTAGGTGGCTGGCCTACAAACAAGTTCGATTCTAATGTCAACTACACTGCTGTGAATGCAGAAAAAAGAGCTCTGAGGTATTATGAAACTTTCTGTATTTGCATAAGGTTTCAGTTGTTGTAAAGAAAAAAAAAAAGTCATTTTATTGCCCAGTAAAACTCTCTCTCTGTTAAAAGAGTCTTTAGAAAAAATCACACAGAGTTATTGGAAAGCTAATACTGTTCTGCAGGCCAAAATTCAGGTCTGGGATAAGCAAGTAAAACCTTGCTAAACCTGTGTCCTGTAAGTTTGGGGGGGGGGGGGGG